>JALIZH010021674.1:0-44602 GCA_030522465.1 Rhipicephalus appendiculatus
CATTTGTATTTCAAATTGCCTAATTTCGTTTCTTCTGCGTATTATTATTATTATTATCATTTAGCGGTAATGCCCACTCACAAGACAATATAGCAAGAAGCGCACGCATATAATTGCAAATGAGCCACAATAAAACTATTTCTAGAGTTATAGGCGCTAAAAGATTCAATACATGAAGATCAGTAGTCGTGGGAGAATAATAATAATAATAATATGTGGCGTTTTACTTCCCAAAACCACGATATGATTATGAGAGACGCCGTAGTGGAGGGCTCCGGAAATTTTGACCATCTGGTGTTCTTTAACGTGCACTGACATCGGACAGTACACGGGCCTCTACCATTTCGCCTCCATCGAAATGCGACCGCCTCGGCCGGGATCGAACCCGCGACCTTCGGGTCAGCAGCCGAGCACCATAGCCACTATACCACCGTGGCGGACAGTCGTGGGAGAAGGAAACGGTAATGTATCGACACACTATTCAGTTATCTTGGCTCTCTGGTAATGCACTGCTCTCATTTCGCGATCGGCGTAGCAGCATGAGAGAAAACGGACGGCGCGAGTGGGAATACCTCGAACGCGACAATGTCCAGCCCCGCTCCCAATTACCACTCTATGTGTCATGACCTAATGACATAGAGACTTCTTAAAAACAAAACCTAAATTTTCCTATGGAAATATATGTACTAAATCATTCAGGGTCTTCTGAAATATGATGATGTATTGACCATACGGTCTCAGTTATAGTAGTTGGATAACGTACAGACGGAATAGTCAAAAACACCTTCGCAGTACTTAATTATAAGCACGCCCATGTAGCGAAACGCCGTATCCACTAGAACGTGATAACATACATGCAGAGACAAGCAAGTGAATAGAAAATGTTTACCAATAAAAGGTAGTTCCTAAAGCAATAAGAGACATCCTCGCAGTCGTTCTCGTACAGCAGACGGCCAAGCCGTGGCCGTTCGCGTCCGAGACCATTTACGTTAACAGCGTTAACTTTCACGGTCCCCCAAAGAGGAAACGTTTAAATGGCGCAAGGATGTTGAACCCACGAGTGTGCAAGGGACACGGCGAAGGAGAGCGGAAGCGTACTCGTGCGTGAGTCGACAGCCACCGCGACACAGGGTCGTATAAGCGAATCCAGAGGCTGTTGCCGCGTAAAAGTGAGCTGCGGGTTTTTGCTGCGAGCGGCGGAGAAGAAAACGGAAGCCGTCGTAGAAATGAAAGTGCGAGAGAGGGCTCCATCGCCTTTTATTTCTGTGACTCTACTCCTCACGCTCACTACAACATCCATTCTCTTTTTTTGGAGTATGTCGCAGCTTTTTTTTTTTTCGTTTGTTTGTTTTTTAGTTGAAGAGATCCGAGCGTGGCGGTCGAGTTGTGTGGCTTCGAAAGAAGGAAGCTTTTTTTTTTTTCGTTTGTTTGTTTTTTAGTTGAAGAGATCCGAGCGTGGCGGTCGAGTTGTGTGGCTTCGAAAGAAGGAAGCTTTTTTTTTTTTTTTGCAGACACGCCTCGGCCGCTGTGTTGAAGCCCTGATGAAATTCCAACACGTTTACGACTCTGCTTCATTAGCCCACCGGTACGTCTCTAAACGAGTGCTACTGATGCTATCCGATAATAACAGGCCATGGCAATTAAAAAAGCGTTGATTATTGATTGATTTCATGCGTAGTAGTGGGCTAGTAGCTGCCTCTGCCGCATTTTTTAGCCAGATATTAAGAGGTATACCGACATCATTGTGTAAATTGAGTAGTCGTGTGCCTATCAAGGGCTTTCCACGGACGTCGAGTTCACTGGTGCCTAAAAAGGCTGCTCATGATTCGACGCAAGACCGATATACACGTTAAAGGACATGGATATGTTCTATCAGAACGAACTGCATACTATACGGTACGATGTGGAACGTATCATGAGTAGCTGTCGTCGGCGTATTCGTACAGTCGCGAGCGATATGAACGTTATCGTGGGAGCGTCGATCTGCCTCACGTACTAGGGGCCTAGAGGCATGTTACCGAACAGGGAAAATCAAAATTGCGCCTTCTTCTCTCCCTCGTTGGCTATTCCATGCTGCAACAATCACCCCTAAGACGAACCCTACACCCTTTCTCTCTATTTTGAGCCTTCCATTTTTTGCGATCAAGTGTATTCTTCGTGGGCTCTTATCTCCGCAGGAGATTACAAAATTGCAGGGAGAGGTGTGTCAAAACTGGTGCTTGGTACTGCTTTGTTTAAACAGCTTCCTCAGACGGGAGTAATCGCAGCTTAAGCAACAGCAAAAAGAGGGAGTGAAGCTTGCGTTATACCACCCTCTCCTCAAAATAGTATTCTGGGACGTGGCGCTGTTGTGGTTCTTGGTCCACGCTCCCGCGATAACCTTCAAATCATGCTCTACTGTACATGGTCGACCAACACTTGACTTGACCAACGCTATAGCTTGCTGCGTCACAGGAGTAGACATGTAATGTGTGTTACATTGTTATCAAAGCGGTCAGCCAGCACTGTGACCACATTTGCTGTTGCCACGAGATGACTGCTGTATAGGATCTTCTTCCGCAGCACTTCTGGCACGGGCGCCCTAACGCTATCGTGTGAACATTTCCATAGTCTATTCTTGCCGTTGCTAGGTTAAATATGTGGCGCATACCCGGATTCCATGGGCCGTGGTAGGCGGAGAAGTGCCACCCGTGACGGAGGAAAACGGTTTCATGACGTACGCAACAAGCATGTCATGATATTCACTTTATCATCTAATAATAGTGTTCGTCATAGACTATTGGTCTCCAGTGGTAATTTTGGTTGATACCAAGTTAAGGAGACGACCACCACAGCGGCAAGACGTACGCGGAGATAGATAGATAGATAGATAGATAGATAGATAGATAGATAGATAGATAGATAGATAGATAGATAGATAGATAGATAGATAGATAGATAGATAGATAGATAGATAGATAGATGGATAGACAGACAGACAGATAGATAGATAGATAGATAGATAGATAGATAGATAGATAGATAGATAGATAGATAGATAGATAGATAGATAGATAGATAGATAGATAGATAGATAGATAGATAGATAGATAGATAGATAGATAGATAGATAGATAGATAGATAGATAGATAGATAGATAGATAGAAGCACCACATGACTACAATGTTGCCCAACGAACGCTATGTTGTTCTGATGTCCTTGTAAGAGCGGGAACGTGGTTGGTACTGGAGATACGACGAGAACGTTCCCAGGAAATAACATAATGGACCTTGTTTTCCCCAGGAGTAGTTCCTCGTGGGAACAATGCCACCGAGATGACGAAAACTTCTCAAGCTATACGTCATTCCGTAGTCATCTCGTATACGCAGTCCACTGAAATATAAGCGTAATTTCTATTTATCAGCCACGCAATCTTCTTTAGTCGTGATGTATTAACCATCTTCTATAGCCGTGAAGTCTTAGTAAATATGAAACTAGACGCATGTTTCCCTTTATTAATAGGAAAGAGCTGGTACTAATATTTAAGTCACTTGTTCTTCCACCGGCCTGTAGCATCTATTTCTAATGCACATACTTTTTTGGTATCATCCTCATCAACGCTCTTCTTCGTATTTGCAGGGAGTGAAGTACACAACGCAAGGAACAAGAGAATGAAGACGCAGACAAGGTAGTGCTCGCTATCGTTCTACAATCTGCTGCACGCTAACGAGCCGTCAGCTCATACGTGCCATCAAGTTGGATACGCCGGCAAGCTGCTTATCGTCCCTTGATCTGAAATGTGGAGGCGCTCGACAGATATTATCTCCTCTCGCAACACTGTGTCAAAATAAAACAATGTGGGGGAGGACAAAAGAACCCGCACGATAGGCAACTACATCGGAGTGCGTAAGACACGGTGCTAACTCTATCACTACGTCAGCTGAGCGCGCGTGATGAAGAAGGATTGCGGACTGGTGGAAGAAGACAGTTGGCACGGAGCTCACGTCGGAGCATCATCTGGGTAAAACCGCACACACAAACCTCTCCACGACAAATTCAGAGGACGTAGTACCTTGCTGACTAAGTCGCAATTAGAGTCCAGCTCGTCTCTCTGATTGCCTGGCACCACTAATCAGCTTTCTCTGCGTTGTGTCGCTCTGCGATCGCACTAAGTCTGACCGTGCCTGCTCACCCGACCTGAAGAGGAAGCAGTATTTTACTTGTTTCTTCCGCATACTTTCTATCCAGCGTAAGGAAGAAAGGAAGGCGCGTGAGGGATCCTAATCAGTTCAGAATAAGCGGTGTGCTACCCTGCACAAGGGAACGTGATGAAGGGGCATGGAAGTGAGTAGAATAAAGACTCGATGCACGCACAGACATACAGCGTCAGAATTCGTCAGCCTTAAGCGATATACGGAGTCCCTGTCAGTCTACAGCCGCTCGTGCAGTAATGTTGTCCTTAAAACATTTTAACAATGCATTCATCGCTTAAAGTATCGATGACGTTTCGGTATGATATTCGACAACAGTTGCTAGTGACATTGGTCAGTGGTCAAGGGGAGCGAGATCCATTGACACTTAGCGTCTCTCTGCAGCGTAGAGAAGACAGTCACAAAAGATGCACTGCAAAGCCTCCTCGATACCAAAAACGTCACAAAGAACGCGAAAAATAAAGAAAGAAGGCACCTCAAGGAAAACTACACTGTACAAAAAGTGTAGCATAATGTAACACTTTGGAACTATAAGCAATGATTATTTTCAGCGCATGTTAATACACTTAACTTTTAACGTACTTTTGTTTCGTTTGTCAATGTTTATTAGCATTATCTAGGTGATAATTGTGCGAATACATCTCCTAAGTATCTGTGCAAGCTTGAAACATTTCCCTGACTTGAAAGTTTTAGGGCAAGCAGACAAGAACCGGAGGCAAATGCATATCAGGATGTTTGCTTTGTTTTTTATTCATTTGCTTTTGCGTGCAATATTTTGAAAAACACTGCGTGAAGAATAAAAACAGTGAAGTCTTCAAAAGTTCCATCCATCAGTTCATGACATAATCCTTACGGGAATAATTGATATTGCTAGTCTGATTAACAGAGTAAAAGATAATTAACAGAGAAAAAAGAAAAAGAAAACAAAAATACGCAAAACGATTGTCACAGAGTGCAGGCTATGATGAGAATGGAACATGAACCTGGCGTACACAAGCAAATCTTCAATATTCGGGCTGCCACAGGTACACTGGTGTTCGAGATGTTCCTTGCGAAGAGCGTAATATTTCAAGATTTTGTAGTTAACACTCCATTTTACGTATTTTTTTTTTCGCTATTTGTTTCAACTGAAATGTGTATTAATGAACATTCTGTCTGTATTTGTGCTGCTTAGGTAGTCCACACACCTAGCAGTTTCTCTAGCTACAGCGGTCTCCTATCCGGCACATGTGATGTTCTTCAAAACATTTGGCGACAGGCTGAATAATTATGAAAGTGTACAAGCTGTTCTGTGTCTGTAACAAATTCTTCATCTTGTTTGCGCTAAAACGTTTCCGTTGATGATGAACGAACTAACTTGCTCCATGATTCGTTTCTTTTGCCTGTGATTGGTGATTCAAAACGGACGCTCTGAACATAATTGAAAACCCAAGAGTGACTCGTGATTGATGTACTAAGCTCCCCATAGAACAGAAGGTAACACAGCTGGAGGACAATGTGTCCCATGAAAGAAAAAATTGGCCGCGTATCCGCGTGCTTCGCTGCAAATGTCGTCGAAAGACGATAGTCTTGTGCCGGCCGTACTACTATGTTTTGCCTTGCCTCAGAAAGCGCCTACTCTACGTTGAATTGGCCGCATCTGGCTGGCGTTGATAAAATAGAGGAGGCGCTGCGCGAGATATGGACGCCATTGAAAAAAAATCACCGCCCAAGCACTCCGTACAAATGGTTAACCAGCGAAGCTGAAATTTGCGGCCCCAGTGTCTAGCAGTGGGTTCAACCCGACGCGGCACTGAAGCCTTCCACAATTATCATTGCCAGGTTGTGGTCGAACCACAGGCGGTCACAGACGTCGCAGCCGAAGCCAAAGTGCCGCTGGAGAAACTCTCGCCCAAAGCGGGCGTTCGCCCCGGCGAACGCGCTCCCGCAATCACGTCGACGGCCCGCAACGCCGTTTCTTCGGCGCGCCAGAGGGCGTGCCGTGGCTGCAAGCGTTTGACCTTGCAAGCGTCGTACCGAAGCTCGCGCGCCAATGGTGCGCGAGCTTGGGTACGACGCTCAGAAAGCGACGTAACTGATAGCACAGCCAATGGAGACCGCTCGTGACACAGATGCCGAACGGTTTTTCGTTTCTCCTAGCCATATACAGCTTTCGCTGTAAAACATGAGCTTGTGCTGAACCAAGGGCATTACACCGTGACCAAGGGCCACTGCCAGCGGCAGCACCTTATCGTCGGCACAGGGCTTTTTCGTGCAAAGCGCCGCAGTTCGTGCACAGCGTCACATTTTCAGCGCAGCCTAAAAAGCACTAAGATCTTTAGAATTGCGTACCCATGTATTTTCTAATAAAAGAACACACGACTTGACACTTACATATTAATGTTGTGCCTCAGGTATGCGTAGTATTTGCTTTTTTGATCGAATATGTTCACAAGTATGAACGCAAACACCAGTTCAAGATGGCTGGGCGTTCAGAAAGGGGTTAAACTTTGGCCGAGTAGCTGAATCGGGTCACGGACAGACAGACAGACAGACAGACCAAAATTTTTGCGTTGAAGTATCCCAAGAAAGACTATCGTCTTTAAAAGCCGCACGTTTACGCCTCACGAAATCGAGTCATGGTACAGGAAAAGGCGTTAGTTAGAACCTTAGCACACCAGCGGGTCAAGCGACACAAGAATACAGCTTAGGCCGGTATGGGGACGTTAGGCATCGCAAACAAACGCTCGTCACGAGCTCGGTCGACGATGAACAGCACGTTAATTCACTGCACCGACGGCGCAAGACAAATGTAAAAGGGGAACACTTGCTATCAAGACATCTTCGATACAGAAGAAAAACGCGAACCAAACTCAATTTTTAGAATTTCCGTATACAACGAGTATTAATGAGAACCAACAGACAATGATGCATGATTGTCTGTTGTCGTGATTAATATTGTGTCCAACAGAAGAAAAAAAAAACAAGCCTTAAGTTGCCACTTCTTTCCGATATCACGAAGAAGTTTCCATGGCACTGCAGATGCTCACGGGGTTTAACGTTCTCATCAACTCGATTTACCGAAACTTTAATCTAAGCAAATTCATTTTAAAAGGTTCCTCGGGAAATGTGTTCGCGAAAATGCGTTTTTTTTTTTGTAATTTTTTGACTCACTAGGATTTTGCTCCCCAACCACTATCTCGTTGAAACACCTAGCTGCCCTAGTCCCGATCCTGGTTTTATTTTAACGAGGCTGCACGCTGCGCCCAAGCACGGAACAAAAGACTTACCAGACGGCAGCAAGCTTACGTAATAAATGGCGCTAGAGGTGGTGGCTATTTATTAAGGCGAAAGTGTTCTAAGCCTCATCAAACACAGAAATTGACCGTCGGTAACGAGCGGTGCAAAAAGCCGTCATCATGTGATAACGTCACCAGATGACGTTACTATCACGTCACAAATAACTGAAATTCTGGCTTAATTATGTCGTCGTTGTGACATCACATATGACATAACGTCTCATGATGACGTCATCGCATGACATCGTAGCTTGCTCAGAGGTGGGCCGATCACGGAGGCACTGCAAAACCAGGTGAGCTGCACCCGATCCTGTTGGCAGTGCAAAAACGACGTTAGGTGAAGAAAGTTTTCGGGGGGTGGCGGGGCAGAATCAATACATCGACAGCGAAGCGAAAAAAAAAACGACGGTTTTCGCCTTCGGATCGTCTTACGTGAATGCATAAGACACGATGCGAGTCTTTTTTTTTTTTTGTTCCTGTAAAACGCTCGACAGGAACACGGTGGCTATTGCCGTTATTTAATAGTTTGTGCGACAGATACTACTGATCACTTCCACGCAGCTTTGTTCCTCGGCCTGCTCACACAATTACTATATTCGTTCCCTCCGTCTTCGCGTATCGGCAGTCTCTCAGAGCTTCACGTGATCGTCTACCTGGCCGAAAAAATTTTCTTGATTTTAGCCCTCTGTTGCATGGCGTCCCATATTTGGCACATACCGATTAACATTTTTTATAGCGGGCGCAAGAGGACCAGTGGAGAATGTGACACAGTTAGAGTAATCCTTATAGTTACGTGCACTAAATATAAAAAAAAGCGCTGCCATCCCTAGAGCAGTATGAAATCTAGACATGAAATAGATTGCATGGTGCACGTGCAAGCTCGGATCATGAACGACAGTGACTTCTATATTTTTCTTGCAACCATTTTCTCGTTGCAGAAGCAAGAAAAAAATTATTTTGGCATATCTCGTGGCTTTGAAAATTCATGCTCATTAAGGCTCTTCTCAATTCCGTTTTCCACTACGGTATATAGTGGGAAATCGGTATGTGCCATATTTGGCACAGTATGCATGTGAGTGATGAAATGTGCAATATGATGCCATCTATGTTTTGTTGCACAGTGCAAATACAAACGAAAAGAAATCATCTGTGATCATGCAGCACAGCTTCTTTTGTCAGATTTCAGTTGTGGCAGTAGGTTTTGAGATGCTTCACGAAAATATCGAGTGTCAGCAGCAGTACCTGGCAATTTTTTGTTACATTATTGGCGTGGGTGCACGAAAAAATTATGTGAAGTCTAACCAGTGCATGGCGATATTTACCTTTTACGATATGTCGGCAACTGACGCTCACAACCACAAGTCAGCGGTTGGAAATTCGGGCAGGAAAGTACAGCAAGGTGGCACCATGCGAACAGCCAAACGTGTAAGCGGCCATCTTGCACGTAGATGTCGGCAGTCAGATGCACTAACCAAAATGTTCAATTATGCCTGAACACAGGAAGCAATTGCTTTGCTTTATTCCACAAATGAAGCTAAAAAGACCGCAATCAGTGAGATTTTGTTTTTCGGCCATGGCAGCAAGTTTGCTCGCTCACGTGCATAGTGTGCCATATTTGGCACAAACCGTTATTTTCATTAATACAGTCACAATAAATCTGAAAATTTTTGTACATGTTATTCTTCATGTAGTTAATGATAAAAAATGATCAAATAATTTTTCTATTGATTTTCTCATAATTCATGCAATAGAGGGTTAGAAACTTCCAACTGTATGGAATGAACGAAAGAGGGCGAATTTAAGGAATTGTTTCTTTCTTTGTCTGACACAACCTTAATGCAAACCAACAGACGAAATAGTCAGTTAAGGAGTAGGGGGCGTTATTTGTAGTCTTTTAAATGTATGGCAGTAATTATGGTACCAATGAGAAGCAACTTAAGCGGACGAAAATAGGAATTGCCGCCAGTAGGAAACGAACCTGCAACCTTCGCATTACGCGTAGGATGCTCTACCGATTGAGCTACAGCAGCGGTCGTCCTTCCACGCACTTTACTTGTATTTCTGTGCATGTAAGCCTGGGAGTGTTTGCCAGCGCCCCACGTAGCCGTGACCTAGTCATTGCCATGACAGCGAGTGTTCCACGCTCAATTGATAAAACATCGAATGTCTAATCCGAAGGTTGTAGGTTCCGTCTCTATACTGGCAGCAAGTTGTCTTTTTGTCCCCATTAATTTCATAAAATTTATATCATGATTACTATATTAAACTTGGAATACTACGAATAGCGTTCCCCTTGTCTTCTTTGACTTCTTAATTCGAGCGCGGCCGTGACCTCGTTAAACCGAGTTTCAACTTTGTTTGAGCAAACAGCCTCTTTAGGGCAAAACGTGTTGCCTCATGGACAATTTTACGGTGAAAGAGTTTGACTGCGAAACTTTATTGCCAAAGACGTGTTTCAGTGATCGCTGGAAGCGCCTTCCGTGCGACCTCTGATATTGCGGACGAACGTTCGAAAGCAGGTCAAACACGCCGTGCCGTCGCTGCCCGACAACAAAGATTTGTGGAAAACTGCAAGTGTAGAATTCCCTTTAATTAGACTTCCCGCTTAGGAATGACCTAAAAACAAATCTCGAACGAGATTTCGCGCCTAGCTTTCATTAAGATCAGTCAAAAATTTCACATCACCGTTGTTGGTATCTGTGAGTAGTGAGTGCGTGAGCAAGAGTATAGCACAACTTTTCTTCAATATTTCCTTGTTATTTTGTAAAGCTGCATAAAGAACATATAAGAAGTGTGAATAGCTCTTTGTAGACTTTCATACGTTACGGTTGCTAAAAAGCTAACCTGATGTACGAAGTCATGATATGCCATGTCGCCTGACCAATGACGTAGGCTTTCTATAGATATATGTTAGCAGTGCCATTACGCTTCTGGCTTCATTGACGCTAGCAGATCGGCGTCGCTCTGTCCTGTAGATGAGTACACAGTGCTCGAAATCATTAGCCGCATTTATTAGATGCAAAGCAGCTCTTTGACTAGGCTGTGTAACGCTGTCCTTCCGTCCGTGCGTCCGTACGAACGCGCCGCAACGCGCTCCCCTCGCCGCAGGTGTTGGAGCGGTGCTGGTTTCTATCACGTGATGGTTTCTATCACGCAATGCTCCTACATCTTTGAATTTCAAAAAAAAATTGAAGGACACTTTGTACATTCCAAAGTGTGTTCGGCGAAACCGTGTGGCCATTCCACTGACTATGCCATGTCTTTTTTTCTTTTACACTCTAAATGGGATAGCACAGAAACGGAATGTGTGCTTGTTTCCTTTTTTTAATTTTTTACCGCTAATCGCAGCGAGACGCGAGACAAATCTTCCTCCGTTCGCATGCGTTAGTATTTTCTCGCACTTTGCGCATCGCGAAAACGCCATCCGCGTTCCAGCTCTTAAACTGACAGACCCTTTGTGAATTCGAAAGTGTATTCCGTGGACGCATGTGTCCATTGAGACAGCGTCGGTCAGAATGATTGCAAGGGTTGGGCACAGTGACGCTACGCAAGCACAGCGCGAGCGCTGTAGAGTTCGACGCGACCACCGTCCGTTTGCGCACCCCAGCGGCCACCTGATTCCGTGCCAGAGCTCGGATATACAGATGGACGGACCCACAGACGGAGAGACAGATGGACGGTCAGACGGATGGACCGACGGACGGACGGACGGATGGACGGACGGACAGACGCGTACGCACGGACAAACGGACGGACGGACGGACAGACAGACAGACAGGCAGACAGGCAGACAGACGGACGGACGGACGGACGGACGGAAGGACAAACGGACGGACGCACAAACGGATGGACGGACGGACAAACGGACGGACGGACAAACAGACGGACGGACGGACAGATGAACGGACGGACAGACGGACAAACGGACGGACAGCCAAACGGACAGAAGCCGGACAGACGGATGGACGGACGGACGCCGGACAAACACCGGATGGACGTGAGCATGAGACATTAAAGGCTTTCGCCTGAAAATTACACCATCTCCCGCTAAAGGGAACCTTGTGTAGATGCGAAGCAGCGGGCGCCAACGCTTACACTGGCGGTGGCGTTGACGCTAGCGCTCATCGCGGCGTTGCGCAGGAGAGAAATCTAGGGAGGCGCAATCACGCAGTGATGGACCGGTGTTTCCTACTGGAACATGCCAATCGCTGCTAATGGGCAATGAGAGACAGAAGACTCGGACTGGACACAGAGACCAGCAGACCGCTTTTAGTTAACGCCGATGGCACTCCCAGACCGCTGCGGGTACTCGTGCTTGCCTTCCGTTCCTTTGGCCAGCCGGAGTCTACAGTGCGTTGCCGTAGAACGAGAGCTGGAGCACCTGGAACACAAGCCGGTGACGCTCGTGCCCAGCTCACGCGCTCACGATGGAACACGCAGGGCCCCTCTGTCCACGTCACCTTCTTATTTTATATCCTCCACTTCGTCTTCATTGTCTTCTATCCTCTTGGCCGGGCTTGACGTCTTCCTCTTCTTTTACGGCATTTACCATGTCACATCCCACATGTGACAGTGTTGCTTTTTTAACTATTTTTGTTTGCTTCTTCAGATAGACAAAACTTCCTTCCCATGAGCGAAATCCCTAAGGATCGAAAATTGGAGACGTCCGCCTATCACGGCACGTTTGTCACTCTGTTAAAAAAATTTACACCACCTTCCCAGAGGGAAACCTGATGGGATGCGAAGCAGCAGCGTTGCGCACGGGTGGCGTCACCGGTTGAACGGCGCTAACGCGGGTGCTGCGGTGAGCGCTGGAAGATTCGTTTGAAGCGATGGCTGGCGTAGGTCTTGTCGTTGCGCGTCAGGCGGCAGCTGCGGGCGCTGCGGCGAGCGCGCGGCAGACGAGGGAGAGAGTGACGTCAGCGCGCACTGCGAGGGTAGCGTGACGTCAACGCGCAGCTGCGGCGTGACCTACTTGGCACCGCTCCAACACCTGCGGTGAGGGGAGCGCGTTGCGGCGCGTTCGTACGGACGCACGGAGGGACAGCGTTACACAGGCTAGTCAAAGAGCTGCTTCGCATCTAAAAGTCACAGTTTCGCCGCAAGGGCGAAACAATGAATGCGATAGCAAGAAATTGGAATGTCACAAGATCGACCAGCAGTTCGGTACCTGCAGCTTCCCGCTGAAAAGTACGCGCAGGTGTACGCAGGACAAGCGTGAACTAACAACTGTTACAGTTACGGCTTGGTGTTTAAGCAACGCGCGACAAGTGTAGACAACGCAGAACCCGACGCTCTCAGATATTTATTCTTTTTTTTTTTTGAAGCGCGCTGTGCGGAATGACCCCTCTGCGTCTCCGGCTACGCGGTGGCGTCTGACGGAAGGTGTGCGCGGTGTTCTTTTTTAAAGACGATAGTTTTTCTTGGGATACATAAACGCAAAAATTTTGGTCTGTCTGTCTGTCTGTCTGTCTGTCACCCGATTCAGCTAGCTACAGGGCCAAAGTTTAACTACTTTCTGAACGCCCACCCATCTTGAACTGGTGTTTGCGTTCATACTTGTGAACATATTCGATCAAAAAGTAAATACTGCGCATATCTGAGGCGCAACATTAATATGTAAGTATCAGGTCGTGTGTTCTTTTATTAGAAAATACACAGATACGTAATTCTAAAGACCCTAGTGTCTTTTAGGCTGTGCTGAAAATGCGAAGCTGTGCATGAACTGCAACGCTTTGCCCGAAAAAAGCGCTTTGCTGACGATAAAGTCCAGCCGGTGGCAGTAGCCCTTGCTTCAGCACAAGCTCATGTTTTAGATGTGAAGCATCTTATGGCGAAGCTTAATCCGGTGGTGGTGGTAGTGTGCCGCGTGACCACCTAACTGCGCATGCGCAAACCCTTTTAAAAAAATAAAAATAAAAACCTCCTCTCCCCCCTCTCTCTCCTCTAGGCATCCTTCCCCGCGGCAACCACACCCTCACTGCGCATGCGCCTCCCCTCTCTCCCCCTCCCCCCTCTCTCCTCTAGACATCCCTGCCCGCGGCGTCCACACTCCCACTGCGCATGCGCGTCCCCCCCTCTCTCTCCTCTCCTACGCTCCCCCCCCCTCTCGCCTCGCGACGCTGACGCAGGCAGCGTCTGCTAGCGAGTTTCTTGGTTGAAAAAGCCGGCAGATCCCACGCACTGAGGGAATCGATGCCCAGTTGAAAATCACAAAAGGATACTACAACAGAAATTCTGTAGTCTTTCGTATTTTGGGACGCTGTTGTCTGTTGCACTGTTGTCTATTGTCTGTCTTGTTGTCTATTGTCTATCCTATAGTCTATTGTTGGTCGTATGGTCTATTGTTTGTTGTATTGTCTGTTGTCTGCCGTATGGTCTATTGTCTATCGTATGGTCTGTTGTCTGCCGTATAGTCTGTTGTCTGTTTTGTAGTCTATTGTCCGTTTTGTAGTCTATTGTCAATCGCGTGGTCCAGTATGTCACATTATCCTGTTGTGTGTCACGCCATCCAGTAGTCTGTTGCATGGTCCGGTCGTTTGTCATGGTGCTACAGCCTTGTGCTCCAACACTACTTTAGGACCGTAACCTGTTTGTGTAGTCTGCAGTAATGAAATTCAGTTTCTTGGCAAGGCAAGCGGAAGCGTTGCATGTCTGCTGTCATACTTTTGAGCAACAAATAATTTATTCCTTTGTGGTAGGCAACGCAAGTACGAGCTTTCCAAACCTTATAAATAAATGACACTGCATACTGAGAAATCTCGAGTGAAAGCCCTGCAGCTGACAGATAAGGATCATTTACCAAAAAAAGTTAATTGAAAAGATTGCTATTTTGCAAGAGACACTTCATGCCTCATTCTACTCTGAGGTAGTCAACGCCCACAGGATCAAGAACTTGTACTGCGTTTGCACATAGCAGTGCAAATAAATGAAAGGAAATTTATTGCAGCTTCACTAGTACACATGTTTATGCAGTGACTGGATTTTTAAAGTGCAGACATTGGCACACTTTTCCATGTGCATTTACATGGTTCCAAGTGAAGTTGACACGTACTCATTTTTATAAAAATTAGCAATTCAATAACTTTCAAGAGAAATCAAATTAATGAATATGTATGTGAAAACCTAGCTGGATTAATAGTGCAGGTCGACACACTTTTGTGTAAGGCACTGTTGCAGGGACTTGTGCCTCTTTTGGAGGTTCTGCAGGGAACACTTCTTCGCCTCAAGGTAGTGGATAAGAGAGCCTGCGAGTATAAGGAGCAAGGATAAGTGTAATCTTCGAAGAAAAAAAAACGCACATATAAGGTACATCATACCACTTGAGTGGGTGGGCATGGGTGTCAGAAGGCAAATAATCTCAAATTATATTACATTACAGGCAACATTCCCTAATTTTCCCACCACTGCACTCTGTCCTTGCTCAGTGGAATTTCCAATAAATATAAAAATGTAAATCAGGAAATCATATAGGTCACTCAAGTGGCATTCTGTTTCCTTCATGGTGTCTCCGCACAGAAAGTGCGCATGCTACTGCAGTTCAGCGCTGCCGGCTGGAATGCAGAAGTACACAGCAGTGCACGGTTTCATCAGTAAAAAAAAGGTTCAATGCCGTGCAATAATTCAAGAAACAGGTAGTATGTACACCGATCACTGGCCAAGGCACACCATAGAACTTGGAATCAAACATGATAGGCTTGCTGCAGTTGGTGCTGTGCATTATGGAATGCCTAACCGGGATTGGTCAGCGCAATGACTCCCAACGAACCTAAGATGAAAACAATGTGCACTGCTAAATGAAAAAAAGAATAAAAGCTGAACATTACCAACAAGCTGCAGCACGTGCCTATTACGGCAGTCAAGCAATATTTCCGCTGAACTGACCAGCACTGTAGACCTACCACTTAATGCATTAGCATTCACCATTGCGAACAGGTGGCACAAGCCTTGCTCATGCTTCTGAGTATCGCTATAAAACAGACTATATAACTGGTTGCACACACATGCAATCAAGCACCAGATGACGGTAAATATATGTCGTAGGTTTCCTGGAGTTGCAGTTAAGCACTTTTCTTTAAAATTGTTGGTTCTTGTGAAACATTCTGTATATAATTGTATTGCACCAGCACAGGATAAATGTAAAGGAGCATTTTCTGTGCACACTTTACTGAACGTTTTGGTGATGGCGGAATGATAGCCCCCCTCCGGGCAGGGTTGCCGTTGCCGTTGGGTGGACATGAAAAGGCGCCAGAACTCGCGCCAGAAGTAGCCATGCCATTTGCCATGCCATGCCATTTATCACCAAATTTCTAGCCAAATAGAACAGAAGCGGTATTATCAACAGAGTCTTTACTATTGATGAATAAATAAAACCATTCTGAATAAGTAAAACCACAGGTTTAAAAAAGAGCCATGGCGCGAACTGGAAATTTTTGTCGCCAGCAGGGTCCAAAAGTAGCCAATTTAGCGCAAAGTAGCCACCAACGGCAACCCTGCCTCCGGGCACCATGTAATTCCACACATGACATAACCGCACAGACCTTCAGTGGTCCTGGGAAGCACCTTCCACGTGCTGATCAATGCAAGAGAGAAAAAGATGCCACGCTGATGCTACAGAACAACGAAAATTGGGAACGAACGTGAGAAGTACAAGTACGTGATTCCAGAAGTCATACGGAACGAAAAATGCACTGCTTGCCTCTCCACCGTGTCATGCTGGTCTCATTTACCATTTTGGTGTTGCAACCATGCTTAACTGTTTTGTAATTCTTTTGCAACATTTCTTGTCACTACACAAAACACATACCTTGCACGTCATTCAGATAACTCGAATATAAGGTACTGTGTGAATTTTTTTTCTCAACCCAGCCATATGTACGTGCAACTGTGTAGCTGAGGGTGAGGGAGAAAGCTATGCTCAAGCGGCTACCAAAAACAGCTATAAGCATAAGCCATTCAATAATATCCTAGCATTTATAAGGGTACCTGAAACGGTTGTCTGCATTGTGTACTGGTTTAGGCTACAACGTCATAAAATCGCTAGCACCATAAATGAAACAAGGCGCCTTGTACCGAGGCGGCTATGAATAATTATCTGTTACCCTTCCACACTGCACTGCTTTTCCTCCTCAACTTCACTGAGCGGGCCTGGTTCACCAACCATAAGTGGCTGTCAGAGTCAACCTCATCCACCTCCCGCAACTGTCACACGCACCTTGAAAGCTCTACATGCACAATGTGCCGCATCAATACCCCCAGCTTGCCACTCGGATCACCTGAAACTTTAGTGAGGTGTCTAATCCAACCACTCACTTTTGTGATACCACTCACCCATGTTACATGCAATGGGTTATGGATGGCTAAAAACTGTGCAGCACTGCTATGACCTACAGTGAATTGCAGATTTAAAGCTACATAACAGATAGTACCCTTCATGCAGACACGTTATATAGGTCTTCTAATAATCTTAAAGACCTGCTCCACCATCTCAATATATTTGGACAAAATCAGCCAAATCGTGTCAGAGTCCCACCAAATGGCCTTTTGTGGCTTCTGTATTGTGCTCATAAGAAATGAGTGAATAACTGGCATTGGGGAAGATGAAAGAGGCTGAATGCAGCCAAGATTAAATAAAAGTGAAAGGGCAAAAACCAAGACAAGCAAAGTGGAGGAATGTACAGAGGAAGCCTGAGGAGAGTCGCTGTGGAAATGCAGTGCTGGTGTGGCCTACGGACCCATTGTGCGTGCACTACAGTGCCCAACTTTCTTCACTCCCACAAGTATAGGGTCCTTGCACTATCACTTCTTTCATCCTTTCAAGGCGCAGCTGGTGGAACTATGCACTTCGGCACAGTTTAGTTGAGTAATCCAAAGCAATGGCGTGCGCCATGCGCACGAAATAACTAGTACTTTACAAAATATCCACACTTCAGCCAGAGTCATTTGCTAAATTCCAATGTGTACGTATGTATGCGGGGCATCATGCCATTAAAGAAGCATCCAATGATGTTGGAGTGCTCCTCAAAATGTCTCTAATACCCCTGTCACACGGACAGCCTTAACCGCGGTTACTGCTAGCTACACAGCGGACGTAAGTGCGGTTGGTCTCCTAAATTTGGTTATCGCAAACAGAGCTAGGCAATCACGGTTTATGCTCGCAAACCGAGCTAGGCAAGATGGCGGACACCACTGCAGCGGCTTGTGCATCAGCGTCAGTGAGAATGACAACTCAAAGGTGCATCAACTGGCCAGACGCCACAACACGAGCACTAATACGCTTGTGGGAGGACAATCTAGCAGCACTGCGCTCGAACACGTGGAATTCCTGTGTATGTGTGTGCAGGCACGCGCACGTGCATACATACACACACACACAAACGACACGACAAGAATTCTCAGCAGATGCAAGCCTCTCGGGTCACACAAATCATGAACGTACATGCACGCAGACTCGATTACAAAAAAGTGAAACACACAAAACCACGTGCAGAGTTCTCAGCGCAAAAAGCCTCTCGGGTCCTTGCTCAGCTCACGGGCATACACGCACACTAACTCATCGATCACACACGCAAAACATAAATAAAGCACCTACAACACGACACAACGAATTGTCAGCACAACCCGTCCAGTTTGTACGACATGGATTGTCCTGACTAGTCTTGGGTCTCACGATGGCTACGTTGCCATGTTTGAAAGACTCTCTTTAATAACGGCTGAAGTTCTCTATAGTATTTACACCTCATTGAAGGCTTAAAGTAGTCGAACAGTTATTGCACAACTTGGCGCGACATATGTGTGCATTCTAGTATATTATTTGTTCGTTGTCCACGAAAATTGCGTGCGAAATTTCGCTCACGTGATTGCATTGGTTCGCTAAAAACTGAGCTCATGGAGCACTGGCAAACCGCATTCGCGTTAACTTCGGTTAATCCTGTAAACCACGGTTAAGCATAACCGCAGTTAAAGCTGTCCGTGTGACAGAGGTATGAGTGTAGAGATGTTTCAAAAGTACAGAATGATACGAATATTGTAGAACATTCTAGCAGTAAGGTAGCAGTAAGGTGCCTCTCGTATAGAAACTGAGGTGATACCATGTATAGTCAGCAGGAAATATGTGTACCCAAAACAAATAGCTGTTGCCGAATGCATGAAATTCCTTGAACTCGCTGTCAATGACAAACTGCAGAGGCTCGTCAGTAAGTGGTGTCATGCCCATGAAACACGAGCCCTGATGGCAGGTGGGCAATTGACATAACATTCAGATGGCAGCAAGGTTGTATTCATATGCCCGAAAGGTGTCATGTTTAACCAAGCTCCAAAGGCTTATGCACAACAAAGATGTCATGAGTGAATGCTGGGCTAAGCGATTTGATTTTGTGAAATGTGATCCATTTCTGGCACTTTCAAAGAAAAGATTATCAGATAAAATAAGAGACATGTGAAGGAAAAATTGTAGCACAAAACCAACACAAAGACAGACAAGGTACACGGGACTGGCTTTGTTTTCTTTTTTTTTTCTAATATGAGTCGACTTGTCACAATAGACATTGAATTGCCGTACTGCTTCACCACAAAGCACATTGTGAGAAAAAGTAGCGCATACTATTGGGAGTCAATAAGGAAAAACAAGCAGAGATTTAAGGCGATCTGTGCAGTATTGTAAAGCGATTTCTCAGCAACCTATGTTTCAACCACCTCGGCGACATTCCAATCAATGCTAGGGACGAAAAAAATTTTTCTCGTAAAAGTACTGTGGGAGGGAAAATAGTGCACTAAAATGATTTCCCACAATATTCTAGAGCAGAATCTGAAAGGGTTAAATGAAGTACAACAAAAATGTGCCTGTACATCCAGAAACATAGCTCATGCACAGAAAACCAATAACTCTTCCTCAAGGCCCTTAGACAAGAATTTTTTTTTCCAGAAGGTGGGGGGGGGGGGACTTGCAGGAAGCCTGGACTATTTTAGAAAAACACTTAACTTTATTATTTCTGGTAAAACCCCCCCTTTCCATCTAAAGTACCGGGGCATAGGCTCCTTTCTGGCAACGGGCCTGCTCTTCCTATTTACATTTCTAAGTGAATGAGAACTGACTAAGATCACCAACTGTTCTGTATTTTTCGTTGCAATCATTGGGTTTAATATTTGCAACAAACGCTGGTAATATATTTGGACAATTGGTAATTACCCGAGTCATGGTTGTGTCATGAACACCGCACACCTGGTCCCAGCACCAGCAACCACTGCAAAGCAAAATGCAAGAAAAATCTAGTCACATTTAGAGACAGCCTGGACCGGTAACACAGTAAATAGAAGCACATTAATTAATGTTTCAAAACAAAAATTACACACAAAAGCAAGCTGGACCTCCGAATACTGGGTCTTTCAGTTGGCCCGGTGAAGTTTGGCAAGCAATGTGTATCCTTACTCCTCCCTTATAAGTGCATAACAGTCATCCGGCATTACATGTTGAGTGACAGTGCTACCAAATTACTTTACATACATTTGGGAATTACTGCTGCTTACTTTGAAAGTGCCAGCTGCTTGGATAACATATTGAATGATGACAGTTGAAAGGTTCCCAATGTTTACAATAAAATGCACTGCTCTTACAGTAATTCTTGAGCTTCAATTTCAATGCATGAGGGCTTAAAGAAAAGCTGCGTCGAGTACCAGTGATTCTTTAAGTCAAGTTTAACAATAACTCATGTTATTTTTAAGAATCATGCCAAGTGATTGTACCCATAAGTAGCTTAGTTTATGTCATGCATTGCAATATACAAACTGAAGTAATTATGAATTTAGTAAATTCCTAGTAATTTTAATTTGCACTGAATTTGTAAGTAACATTCATGAAAACTTTATACTCATTCTAGGTGCCATATTTATATGCATGTTTAGGGCTTGACAAACAACATAACTATACGGCTATGCCCAGCTGTGTCTGGCCAATTTGCCTTGGTCCTCACTGGTTCATCAGTATGCCTTGGTGGCTGCTAAGCAAAGCTTGAATAACAATTTGCACTCAAGCACAGTTAAAGGGACCCTGAAACAGTTTTGACGATTTTGTACAAACACATTGGGCAGGTAGACCAAGTCCTAAGGGTCATTTACAGACTGATTTATGCTCTCAGCATAAACTGTGTAATTTATTGCAGCGCTTTAAAGCTGCGGATCAGCCAAACGCATTTTCAACCGCCCATTTACAGTACGACATGCAGTGGGCGCACGACGTCATCTGACGTCACCCTGGCTGCTGATCTGATTGGCTGTGGTGTGCGCGTAGGAATGATCGGCTGGTAGGGTGGCGGCACCTGTCGGAGCAGACATAAACCACTCCATCTCAGTTGCCAGACGGTGTGCGTGCTGCCGGGCGCACTGGGCTATGGTCTCCGAGATTGCGCGCAACCTGTCGGCGTGCAATCTCTGAGGTCATGACTGGGCGAAGCTCTAATTGTCGAGTGCGCTCATGAGAGCTCTGCAATCGCCGGCGATGCCAGCGTGTCTCATAAGTTGAGGAGGCAAGGCAGGGGTGAGAAGGAGGGTATGATATAATTGTCCGTAGCTGCCTTGGTACACGGCATGTCGCTAAATTTGCGGTGCCAATGGTTTGATGATGCTCTAGCCTAAACGTTGACAAAGCTTCAAATAACCGTTTCAAGGTCCCCTTAAAAGGTCAACAACAGGGCTAGTTGTTGAGGTTCCATTTAGGTTATAGGAGCGCAACAAACACAGACAAAGAAGAGCACAACGAGCGCTCACTCGCAACTGAAAGGTTTATTAGATGAAATATAAAAAGAAGGGAACACAAAAAAACTGTGCTGTCGCCGCCATATAGAAAACATGCTAACATGAAAAAAGGCACGATAAAGAAGTTCGAAAAACACATTTAAAATCTTAACATTCGGAACGGTAACAAATAGGCATGACAGCATATCTTCCAAAAAACATTCAAAAGGCAAAAAGCCAAAGTGTCTATGTAACCCGCCTCCAAAAAGTGGGTTTGCTTCACGATAACACCATTGCTGCCATTCCTGTGCTCACAACATTTCCCACAGTCTAAAAAAAGTTAATGCCCGCTATGGCGCACAGGCGGTCTTCAGTGCGCCTCACAAACTTGGAAAGATTTGTGCTGCTGTTCACAAGAAACTTGACAGCAGTCTTACTTCACAGAAAAGTGAATGTAGCCCGAAACAACAATCACTTTGTGCCATGCGCCTCCTACACTGCTTGTAAAATCCCTGGGACCTGTGGGTTTGTACACATTGGGCAGACGGCACGTTGCCTAAACACACACCTCAGGAAGCGTAAGAATAATTCGAATGCTAATTATGGTTCACATTCAGCCGTACACTTCACGGACGGTTAAGTGCATGCCTCTTTTCCATAAGACGACAGTTATGTATAGACACACTGCACACAAAATTATGGAAGCCCTCTACATTAAGAAGGCTGGTGAAAGTTGTGTGAGCTCTCCTTCAGTGCTCTTATCGTGAAGCGAACTCAGTTTTTGGAGGTGGGTTACATAGACACTTTGGATTTTTTGCCTTTTGAATGCTTTTTGGAAGATATACTGTCATGCCTATTTGCCACCTTTCCAATGTTAAGATATTAAATTTGTTTATTGAAATTTTTTTTTTCGCGCCTTTTGGAAGTTAGCATGTTTCCTAAATTGAGGTGACTGCGCAATTCCTTTGAGCTCCCTTCTTTTTATGTTTCATCTAATAAACCTGTCAGTTGCGAGTGAGTGCTCGTTGTGCCTACATCTTCGTCCGTGTTTCTTGCGCTCCTATAACCTCAATGCACAATTAATCCTTTGCGGTACGTCGTTGGGCCACTACTGACAATGCAACACGACCACAGTGGCCTGTAGTCGGGCACTACTCAACAAATTGTTTCCCGGTTTACTCATGTGAACATTTTCTCATTGCATTATGCGTTACCTCTAAATGAGTGAGCAAACTTCCTTCACTTGAGTTTCACACCGTAAGAGGTGGAAGGTGGGTAAAGGTTTCGGACCGCAAAGGGTTAAATTACAACAACTGTGATTAAACGCAGGTCTAAAGGTGTAAAATTACAGTGGCATCACCATGCCACAACTGTTGTGGAAATTAACCACAGTGCTCTTAAGCTAAAAATTTGATTGATGCATTTTGAAAGTGAGCCTGACCTTAATTACAAGGGACACTGAAGTGGAAAACAATAGCTTCTGTGTATGAATAATCCTTGTACAACAGCATAAAGACCACTGTTACCATCAGAAAATGTCTAAGTAATACCCCTGTCACACGGGAAGTGTAATGTCCATTTACAACGATTGTCATTAGTTTGTAACGTCATTTGTTTGCTGTCACATAGGGAAACTAAATGCCATTCAATGAAAATGACATTTCCCGTCGAATGAGTACCCGAAACACATTCGCATTCAATTTCGGAACGAATGAGTAGTCTCGATGCCAGGGACTTTTAGGAAGATGGCTGTTAACTTATGTAAACGTAACTTTTGTAATTTGTAAATATCTTATTCTTTACTAGATTAGCTTATTACTGGTTTGATGGCATAATAGCATGCATGAAATTTTCTTAAAGAAAGCTACTCTCAGCTACAGCACCTGGACACCGGCTTTGTTTCATTTGTGCTCTGTTGTCATTGCCTGTATCGCGGGTGTTGATCATGCGATTGCACGTGTTGTGGTGATCAAGGTGGTGACTACGCGAAATTGCTGCCGCCGTCTCATTTCTGCAGCCGGGGAGTCAGTCGTGCGCCCACGCTTCAGTTCACTGTATACTCACGCCCGGTCAAACCATCAGCCATGTTGGTTTACGAGTGGCTCTTCGCTCCATTTCGTTTGTGCCGTGCAGCTGTGGCAACTTGTGTAAAATGGCTGCGTTTATATTCTAGGAGCACCTTTTTAGTGATAAAAAATTATTTTTGAGGATACACACGTTACATGCAAGTTTTAATAGACTTTTATTTCTCCCAAAGCCACGGCTCAGGAGGGCTAGGGTCATGGTCATCATTTTATAATGACATTTGTTTTCATCGTGTGACAGCACGCAGGTAAAAAGACATTAGGTCCGCTTAATGTCATTCGGTGTAAATGACATTAGATTTGCCGTGTGACAGGGGTATAAGACCGAAGATGACATAAATGAAAAATAGTTTGTGCCAGTTACTTGTTACCACACAAGCTTGCCAGTATTTCATTTTAAAATTTCCTAGTAAACAGCATAGTAAACACAGACATAAAACGTGATTTTGTCAAGGTTACCTGTCGCTAGCATAGGTCGGCAAACTCACTCATGAGTCGACTCACTCAGACTCAGATCGAGCCGCGAGTCTGAGTCTGGGTGAGTCCGGTTGAGTAATATTTTGGTGAGTTTGAGTCCGAGTGAGTCCGGTTGAGAAAAATTTTAGTGAGTATGAGTCCGAGTGAGTCCGGTTGAGGAAAATTTTAGTGAGTCTGAGTCCGAGTGAGCCCTAAGCTCAAAATGTATTTCTTGAGCGAGCCTGAGTGAGCTCTACACTTTTTTGCCGATCTACAGTTCTACTTACGCGACTTAGCTCTACTATCATTCTTACGAAGGTTCATGTTTATACTCACGCCAACTCACGCATACTTCAAAGCACCAGAGTTCATACACCAACTCAATATTTAACGATCAGAGGCGTGACTTTTGGAGGAAGGGGGGGTGCCGTAACTTCCCCCCCCGCCCCCCGAAAACTGTTTCCCGGAAATGCTTGATAAAAATATTTCATGTGAGTTATCTCTTTCAAAAAAAAAGTCCTTACTGGATTGCAAAAAATGATAAGGTACGCGATCAAAAGGCCCCAAGTACAGCCCCGATTACGCAAGATATTGGTGTTAAAGAGCCTTTACACCAAGTTCGAAGAAGTGAATTGTACGCTAATGGACTCATGAGTCGGCTCACTCATACTCAGATGGAGCCGTGAGTCTGAGTCCGAGTGAGTCCAGCTGGGAAAACTTTTAGTGAATCTGAGTCCGAGTGAATCTGGTTGAGAAAAAGTTTGGTGAATCTGAGTCCGAATGAGTCCCAAAGGCAAAGCATATTTCATGAGTGAGTCTGAGTGAGCTCCACATGTTGTGCCGACCTATGGTCGCTAGTGTTTTTAAAAACAGACCCTGACAATTGACAGTGTTTCAAGGATGTAATATAGCATGGCAGCGCAGCGTATATACCAGTGTCAAAAACCTTCCGACACTTTCAAGAAGCTTAATGCTCATAAGTATCAGTTCTTTATTTTCTTCTTTAAGGCCCTTGATAAGGCCTTGCTGATGAGTGATTTTATCTTGATGCCTAATAAGTACAGGACTCATTTCATTCCTCCTCTGGAGGCTTCAACAGCTTCCCTAGTAGCATCCTTAGCTCGCTTTTTCGTTGGAGCTATGTAGAACAATTGCAATTATATGTGCGAGCATAGATTGGCAAACTCACTCATGACTCGATTCACTCCAACCCAGATCAGGCCGTGATTCTGAGTGGGTAACATTTTGGCGAGTTTGAGACCGGGTGAGGAAAATTTTGGCGAGTCTGAGTCCGAGTCAGTCCGGTTGAGGTACATATTGGTGATTCCGATTTCGAGTGAGCCCTAAGCGCAAGATATATTTCATCTGAGTGAGCTCCACCTTTAATTGCCCACCTATGGTCCTATCTGCCCATCTTCAGCTTTACTATCAGTGTTATATCCACTTAAACTTATACTCAAGTCTTTTCACAAATATCTCAATAATGCACTATCATTTTTTTTCCGAGGTGAGAGTCTGGGGAGGGGTGGGGGTGCCATGGTTTTCCCCCGCAAACACTTTCAGGGGACCTTCTTGATACAGATATGTCGTGCGAGTCGCATATTTTATAAAACTGTCCTTACCGTATTGAAAGCACCGATAACACGTATTTGAAGGTACAAGATATAAAGGCGCATCATAAAGCGCTAATTATGTGAGGTATTGGCATTGACCCCAAAATTGAAAAAACTAATTTTATGCTAACATGAGTAGACTCACTCAGCCTCAAATTGTGAGAAAAGGTGATCCCTAGAAAGCCACTACTTCTAATATGTGCATAAACAAAACTATTCTTGTGTGGCTCTGTTTCAAATATCTCACTGCAGTTGCCTCCCATTGGCTACTTAAAAACAGTCACCAATCACAGCTACAAAACGATTAACATGAGTGTTTGAGCGAGATAAATCGTCAAGAAAATTTCAACAGCGCGGAAAAAACACGAGCGCGGAAAGGGAGCCGACACGGGCAAGCGCCGTCCTTGTCAGCTCCCTTTTCATCGATTTGTGTTTTTCCATGCTGTTGAAATTTTCTTGACGATGAGCTACCAAGCCCACACCGCAAGCATTCTATATTGTGCGCATGAGCTGCAAATGGTGAAAACTATAAAAGTAGTTGCTGCATGGTAGATCACTCAGTTTTGAATATCTTTGCATGCAGCAAAATACAACTGCATGAATGGAGCCAGTTTTGTTAAACCGTAGCTCCATTCAAACTAAGAAAACTGGATTTGCAAGCAACGAGACAGGAATCTCCATCACATCACTCATCGCTTTTGTGTCCAAATTCATGCCCATGCAGTTTCTACTTCAAACTTCCCTGCTTTGAGCTGTATTGTTGCAACACTGGGTTTTCTTCGAAAGTCACTGTCAATGAAACTCTTGTAAACAAGGTAGTAGTCCAAATAGCTGCTGGACAAGTAACCGATATGAAGTGCAGGATTGAACGCTTTTTAAGGGGGTACCTCTCCCCTCTAATTGATGTAAAATCTCGGCAAGTTTTGAAACCCCACAGCATTGTTGTCAAGATGGCAATGCTCAAGCATTATGAACACAAAGAGGAAAGAGACCCGTCAAGGCTGGCGTGAATGACAGCTGTTCTGATGGCTGTGGTGCCAAACGCAAAATACGAAAACATGCTGCTGTCGAGCATTACGAGACAAAAACAAATAATAATAAAAATGCGGGGTTGATTGGGAAAGCATTTCGCAAGGTTGCTGAATGCTCACAACCTCTTGAGGAGACCATTTTACTTTATTTCATTATGCGTGTCGCCTATTGACAAGTCTCATTCCACTCGAGAATCGGGACGAAAACTGCACCCAAGAAGGACGGCACCTTTTTTCTTCGCACAATGACTTTCCGTTACATTAAAGAAGGAAGCATACAGGCGTAGCTCACTTTTTCGTGGTCCCAGTCCCAGTTCAGCATCGCCGAGCTTCCGCGGCACATCGACTGTTGTTCGACTCACGCCTCCTCCATCCCTTCCACAGCTTCTGCAGTCAGTAGACAATGTCTTAACGGGGCGTTAGCAACCAATCAAACAATGCTGCAATACTCACGGCTCATGTGCAGTAAGTGGGTGCCGCGGGTGTTTTCCTCGCCAGCCAAGAAGACTTCGTAGTGCTCTTCTTTGTCAAAATTGACGATATCCAGCGGACGGAAACAAAGTAGCGCGCAAGAGAATTCACTGCTGCAGACGATGAGGAAAACATTTGAGAAGTTAACACTGCACAGTTGATCTAGCTGAGCGTCGAAATCACACCATAACAACAGTCAAGTTGAGCGTGAGGAAACACAAGAGCGTGGAGCGGGAAAAGAAAAAAACAAAAGAAGGAAGCGCAGCGCCACCTACTGCTTATTAAAAGTGTTAAGAGTAACAGTCACAAACGTGACAAACTGTCATTAATATTGCTGTTTACGTTGCCATTATATGTTAACTTTTCATCAACGGGAGCGAATAGCACGACTGTTTTGTAATTTATACGCACTAAATAGGCATAGATGGTCATAAAATTATGAGGAAGACCGTCACTTTAACGCCAGCGCTATATTGACGGGGCAACAGCTGTTCGCGCTGTTTGTATCCAGTGTCTCAAAGGTTATCCGCGTGTTGTTAGCAGTGCCCATTTGATTCTTATTACTTCGGCAGCGTCAATAATTGGCCTGTGTCACTAGGAGGAGGCTCACTAAACAGGTCACTCTTTACGGTGAGCGACGGGCGCAAGCGCGCCCGCGCCCGCCGCTGGCACCATGATTCTTGCATAATAAAAATGAGAAGTTACGGCTCCATCAGAGAAGTAACGTTAATTAAAAAAAAACATTGAAAAAAAAGTTGCGCACCATCGAGAATCGAACCTACGACGTTACAGCACCTTTCAAACAAAACTGAGCGCATTATGCCGCGAAGCTATCGCCGCTCGACGGGCTCGTGAACTAAGAAGGCTTGGTAACACTATGTGTACTACGCGATAGGGCGATAGTACGACGTTTGTTACAGGGAAGTGTCTAGCGTTACGTCTAGACGTAACGATAGAAGCCATTAAAGTTACGTCTCGACGTAAGAATAACGAGTGTTAAAGTTACGTCCAGCGGGACAATACAAATACCGCCTGTTAAACCAACCCAACCGATCGGCTGTAGTGGCGCAGCGGGCTAACGTGCCGTGCTCGGAGCAGGGAGGTCGGTGGTTCGCTGTTTTCGTGCGGTGCGATATTGTCGTGTTCGTGCAGAATAATCCCCGTGCTAAGCCCGAAGTTACGGAAGAATGGTGACTGTGTATGTTGCACGGAATTCCCCAAGAGCACTACTTGCTACTACCTGCATTCCTAAATTGAACGCAGCTGCAAACTTCAGTCCAATATCCAACGTCTGCGAAGCCGCAAATGTGATGCGTGTTTGTGTTGTCGGGTTCGATCAGTTTAACCCGAAGTTATGAACGAGTTGTATGTATGTGTGTGTGTGCACATCTGTGTGTGTGTGTGTGGGAAGCGCTTAATTTCCCATAGCCCACGTCTGCGAAGCAGCAAATGTGATGCGTGTTTGTGTTGTGGTGTTCCAGCAGTTTAGCGAGTGGTGTGTGCGCGCGTCTGTGTGTGTATGAGGCGCGTGATTTCCCATACCGCACATACATCAAAAGAAAAGCCCACGTCTGCGAAGCCGCAAATGTCATGCGTGTTTGTGTGTGGATACAGAAAATGGAAAATGATTTGATTTGTGATCATCGACCATTGCGACAGCCTGTTTCGTCCATCGTGAAATATGTGTTGTGAACGTGTGTCATGACGTGTGTTGATGTTCTCTGCGACTATCTCGTAAAGCGTAAAAACATTCCACTAGGCTGTGGTTCACAGCTCGAAAAAATGAGTTCATTTGTGAGCAACCCCTCTTCGAAGGGGGGGGGCAGTGGAAGTTTGTGTTTGGCGATTCGCCGTAGCACCAAATGATGGATCACTGAGTAGTACCAAAGCTACTCGGAATGGGGGGAGGGGGGTTATACTCAACCCCCCGAAATTTTTCGATTTTGCATGTGCATATACACACAGGCGTGCGCAGGGTTCCCCTTCAGTGGGGGGGGGGGGGGCGCAGTTCGTCGCAGCGCCCCCCCCCCCCCCCTCCCTTTTATTTGAATGTACGGGGCTGACTTTGCGCCCTCCCCCCCCCCCTTACGTGACTAGGGGGGGGCGGCCGCCCCGCCCCAGCTCCCTCGTGCGCTGGGGCGTACGAGGGGACTCATACAAACGCATGCACGAACATAAATAAAGTATGATTGAAGCCAGCTCCTATCCGAAAAATGTACCGTACTTGTGCTTTGAGCACACACCGCACATATTTATTTTTGTTCGTCTTTCGCAGGCAGTACCAAGGCGCCGTCTCATATTGGTACCCTTACCGTCTGAGAGGGCTGATCAAAGCGTTCCCCCCTTGCTGCATTGGTGGCCGCTACAGGCCCAAGACATAATTGATATTTTTCTTATTTGAGAGCATAAAAAATGAGACGTTGGGCGCTTTCCGCATCAGCCGTCTCCATAGCATAGTTTGTAAGGAAAGGGTGAAAACTTTTTTTAAGCATATATGCTGTACCAAAACGAAAACATCCCAATCTTATCGGAAGAGATGACCAGCCTTTTCCGTTATGCCACCGTGTCTGAGGAGAAGAAAACAGCAGAGCAGGAGCTCGTCGGTTGATTAATGCAGACCCACCCAGGATCATCCATAAATTTCTTTCTGAGGTGATGACAGTTGTGAAGACATTAGAAGGGCGCACCCAACAGTGTATTCAATGCTCCATTCCGGCAAGCCCTCTGCTCTGAGAACCTGTGCAATACCATCAGAGCAAATGTGTGGGAGGAACTGCAAAACTTGCAATCCTTGTTGCATCCTCACGAAACTTCAATTGCTGATGTTCTATGCAAGCAAATCTACCGGTTGAGTATTTCTGAGCCAGCATAGCTTTTGCCAAGAGCCATAAGCTGTAGTATTGCTGTTTACCCGGTGAAATCACTTCAAGAAGCCACACTACTACAATTTCGTCATCAGGTGCCACTAACATCCGGCCCACTTGATGGCCAGGTCTGTGCTCCAAATTATAACAACATTCCTCAACAATTGCAGTGGTTACGTTTCATCCAGAAAAACAAGCCTCTTCCGCATGGATTTTTTCTGAAGTAACAAAACATGGCACCTTCTTTGAAACGGTTACTCCTTGAAGCCTGTCGCATGTGGTACACGTATACCCCATAAAGTGGATGGGGGGGATGACCACCGCCGTAACTCAGTGAAGATTGAAAAGCAGCTTTTTTAGAGCTTCCGACACGTTATTCGAAGGTCGCAGGTTGGTTCAGTCCCTGCCAGTGGCAAGCTGTCTTTTCTTCAATTTACTTTCTTCACATTTATATCATCACAATGACTACAAAGAACATTTCCCATACTTTCCTTCGCATTAGTGTCTGTTCATTCTCATTAATATATTGTCTAACAAAGTAAAACGAGCCCTTAAAGTTCCTCTACTTTCATTCACTGTAAGGAAGAGTTTCATTTGTGCCGCTTGGCTGTTGTTTTCTGGCCGGTCTTTGATGCCAAATTCCACGTCAGACGTCCGATCTGATATGCACTATGGCTTTACTGAAAGCTCAACGAGTAATAATGAAGGCTTGCGCTGGTGCCGCTTAGGCGAGGAGCTTTGTCAAACCAGCCTTTCTTTAATTCAACCACTAATTTTCTATAATGATGAGCTAGGACTGGCGTACCTATGCAGTGAGCTGTGGTGGTGTTAGCAGCTTGGTTCAGGCACGATAATGGCAGTTGAGGAAAATAGAGCACCGTATGATCCACTCTGTGGATTTTTTCAGGGTAAGATTGCAACGTTAAGTAGCTTTTATTGCATGAGGCTGAAAAGCAGCTTTATTTCTCATTTTGAACATCTATGAAAATTTATGGGAGCGAAGTGTAGCAGGGGGCATAGGCAGAAATTTTTTTTTGGGGGGGGGGGGGGACCTCCTTGAAATGGTCATTTCTCGCTCTGTATGCCATGGTGAAAAAAAATTCGGGGGGGGGGGGGGGGGGGGTGCACGCACCGGGTGTGCCACCCCCTGGCTACGCCACTGAAGTGTAGTGCCTGCCGTTACCGTAAATGTTACACCTTTCTCTCAGCATCTAGCTACTATGGGCATTTCACCTAGAGGAGTGATGTTGCGTAACCTGTGGCCGAAGCCTCGCTATCAGTGAAATGTGTCAACTGGCTCGCTGTACATTGTTATTCGTTTATGCAATGATCTTCTGTTCAGCCTTCTCTTTTGGGCATTCCAGAACGGCAAGCTTACGACCGTCTGGCTCTCTTTCGTTTTCTGGCCAGCTCGAAACAGTAACATCTCAAGCTTTTCAATCTTTACATAGTTTGCAGAAGGCAGATGTACTTGTGGGGTGCAGACATCCCTCAAATACTTTTCACCTTGCACCAGGAACCCGCTTTTTCTCTAACATAGTGGCTCAAAAGAAAGTTCCTGCTGCATACATCAGTGGAGAGAGACTTGTCACAAACCACCAAATCTTTGCGGCACATTTTCTTCTGCCATTTTGCGCGTAGTTCCCCATCAGCAGGCAATTGGCAAATCGACATGCTGGTGGCCTTTCCAGACTGCGACTTGCAAAAGGACACTTGTGTGCCCTCTGAATGCTGCAGCAGAAGCAGCAAACAAGCATGCAGTCACTTCATAAGAGTAGGCAGACTTGAAAACGAAAAGTTACATTGTGGAAACTGACTGCCAGTTGAAAATGTGGTGCATCTTGCAACAAGCTGTGTTTACGAGTAATGGTATTAGCTTGAAGCATCTGTGTACAGCGATAAGGCCAGATTGTCTCAACATGGATGTGCTCTACCGTGCTGCTTCATACAACCTGAAGAAGTAATTAACATGAAAAATTTGTTGAACAAGTGGTAGTGGCACAACCCACTTTGACAGCTTGGCTTGCAACTTTCATGTGCAGCGCACTGTCATGATGATAGGGAAATGTGTCTATTGTACTAGAGCAAGGATTTTTGAATGCCCTTCCTTGTCACGCTGTGACAGTGCTGTGTATTCCATGAATCCAAAAGTATTATGTTAAAAGGCCATAAAGATAAAAAAATGTGTCTCTCAGTTTGCCAGAGAGGGGGTTCATTTAGTAGTAACAGTAATGTTGCTCTATATTGCAAAAACTGGGCTTTTGCTTTTGTACCTCCTGCAACAAATCCAAATTCTTTTAATGTTAAGCTCGTTTCATGCTCATCAGTTGCTCAACAATATTACAAGTTAGTAGTTGTAGGGTAGCTTTTCTCACATATGTTGCCTGGCACACAGTGATGTCATCATAACAGTTGTTCTTTTGTATCGAAGCTTTCTGTCCTACTACACAATTTTGTTGCATTACTCTATAGCCACTTCTGCTGCCACAATTGGATGCACGCTTAGACAACAAATTTCTGTTGTACGACAGATTTTTGTTGCATTACTTACGGAAGACCCCTGTGTCACAATTGACTATACGCTAAGACAACAAGTCTCTGTTGTGGCACAACACGTTTCTTTCGTACAACAAAAATTTATCGTACAGTATATGGACATTTCTATAGTAGCAGCCGGGTGCTTGTTGTGAAGACACATTTTTTTACAATACTATAAAGATTTATCGTAGCACTTCAACTTTCTGTTGTGGCACAACAGAAGTGTGTTGCACAAACTTCTATTGTCACAATAAAAGATTGGATGCACAATTGAAAAGTGTGTTGTCTCAACAAGAATGTGTAGTAACAACAGAAAAATCCTTTTGTACAATTGAAATTTCTGTTGTGCTCAAGGCAAGTTCTGTTGTCATTTTCAACTGGGTATACACCTTAAGGACATTTTGTGACGACCTGGACTTTAGACCGGATTGGTACCCCATCTTGGTGAGGGGCTCGGCCACGCCACCTTTCCTGTATAACACGATGTAAAGAACTCTCGCTGTTCTACTGCACGTTGTGCGAGCTATCGACTGTTTCCTTTGTAAGGCTTGAGCGCTTATCATCTCTATGTGATTGTACTTTTGTTTGCTTTATTTGTGCCTTTTATTCTGCAGTCTAATGCTCAGTTTATGAAATACTGTGAAGGAAACGAAATAATCAGCGTGGCGTAGTGGGTAGAGTGCTCGGTTCCGCATCAATAGGTGCCAAGTTCGAATCCTCCTAAACGACACTTTTTTGCGTGAAATCGTTCTGTATCACTTCTCTTACTAATATATTCATAGCAGTTAGGCACCACTGTTTCAACGCTGCAGAGCTGTTCGGCGTGGGAGTACACAGCGCCTCTTAGTAAAATGCCGCTCCAGCGTCCCAGTATCCAGCGCGATACTGGGCCCATAATCCGGCATGGCACTGGAAGCTGGTACTCAGTGGCGCTGGGTTTTGCAATAGTGGTATACTTCTTTATGCTACTGGATAACGGAAGAAATCGGTGCATGCGCGGGCCTTTACGGAACGTAGACTTTTATGAAACGTAAACTACTAGCCGGGTAGGCTTTAGGTTTACGGCCCTATCTCAAAAATGCACCTTCGTTCGTGGCTACTCGCGATATACACTTTGCGGAGATTGCAGCCGCCTAATCTAAATAAGCTGAAGTGCGAGCGACTATTTCAATCACCTCGTTTCAGCTGTATTGCTGAAGCTAGAGGGACCTAGAATACCGAAGCCGTAGACGTGAGAGGCCTAAAGCGCCGGACAGGCAGGATAGGTGGCGCCATCTAGCGTGGCCGAGATTAACCAGAGAAACACAATATTGTTATTGCAGAAACAACGTTCATTCTTGTTCTACTGCAAGTACCTTGCAGCGGTATAATTGCGAATGAGCTCCCTGTGTTATCATTTTTTCCCTCAAAAACAATACACAAAGACAAACTTGCGCATGACTGTGGTTGCACGAAGCACCACAAGATGTCGACGTAACCCGGTATTCCTACAGCCCTTTGTGTATATAAAGATGTTGTACACGCCAAAGACCTCTATACAGTGCATCGTGATGCGCCCGAGATGCTGTGTCCAGTACTATGGAACGAAGCAGTTTTACAGCGAAAGCTGTTATGAGATCACAACAAGGGTCGTTTCTGCGCCGTAGTTGTCCGCCGCCGCCGCCGCCGCGGGTGTCCGTAACCAGTATCGCACGAAATAAGAAAAAAAACTAAATAAACAAAAAAAAACCTTGACAGAATGGGAATCGAACCCGGGTCCTCTGCGTGGCAGCCCAGCACTCTACCACTGAGCTACTCCGTTGCTTGTAACAGCGGTGCAAACTGACCCTACGCAGGCTTCATATCGGGTAAGGAATCGCGTTAACGTGTGTTGTAAAGCGTTTTAGAGCAGTAAAGTAAGAACCAGGCGTCACACAATGCGAATTGCGTAATGAGTGGGTCGTTCAATGCTCCAACCCATTACAAAAGCCTGAGGCATAATTCTTCATCGTTGTCAGCCACAGCATCACAAAGTGCACATAATTCTTTACAAGAGTGTAGCGGGCACCGCGCTTTTCCGAAGAATTACGAATAACGGAATAGTAGACGCTTCCCCACTACACAAAAATTATGATGATTTATGGCGTAGTGGGTACTATGCAAGTGGGCTTCTAGTAGTTGGCCCAAGAGTGTTTAAAAAAGGCTAAAGGCCGCTCTCCCAGCTTTCGCTGTGGCTGTGCTGCGCGTTCTGCGCAGGCCTGGCGTTTTTTTTTTTAACATAGCCCAAGCAAATTATTTGTATGAACCAAATTCGCGATTGTGACGTCTAATAAATTAGTCATCTGAGGCGAAACAATACACAGGCCTTCTGCGGGTCAAGCAGGTTTTCCACCACATAGCCATGCCAGTATTAAATAAGTATTTCTTAGCGAACTTCCGCGACTTTGAGCGTATCTATCTATCTATCTATCTATCTATCTATCTATCTATCTATCTATCTATCTATCTATCTATCTATCTATCTATCTATCTATCTATCAATCTAACCGCCTACGACTTTGTGCTCTCCTGGCCGTATCGTTAATGGGATTTATACCAAATTTCCATGCCAATGCCATACTACTATGTTTTGCCTTGCCTCAGACAGCGCCTACTCTATGTTGAATCGGCCGCACCTGGCTGGCATTGATAAAATAGAGGCGCTGCGCGAGATATGGACGCCATCGAAAAACATGAGCTTGTGCTCAACAAAGAGCCACTTCCAGCGGCAGCACCTTCTCGTCAGCACATGGCTTTTAAATGCGAAGCATTTCTTAGCGAACTTCAGCGACTTTGAGCGTATCTATCTATCTATCTATCTATCTATCTATCTATCTATCTATCTATCTATCTATCTATCTATCTATCTATCTATCTATCTATCTATCTATCTATCTATCTATCTATCTATCTATCCATCCATCTATCTATCTATCTATCTATCTATCTATCTATCTATCTATCTATCCATCTATCTATCTATCTATCTATCTGTCTGTCAGTCTATCTATCTATCTATCTATCTATCTATCTATCTATCTATCTATCTATCTATCTATCTATCTATCTATCTATCTAGCCGCCTACGACTTTGTGCTCTCCTGACCGTATCGTTAATGGGATTTATACCAAATTTGGTATGGCATAACATGACTGTATGACGAACGTAATTGGCTGGTCATATCATGAAAATCATGAATAACTTGTCATGAAAAGTATGATTTACATGCCACGCTCATGGCGTGCTCGCGGCCGTTTCGTTAGCTTGAAATACACCAAATTTGGTATTGAATGACATGACTGTTTGACGAACATAAATGGCAAGTGGTAATATGGAAATCATGACATATCATGAGCGACATGACTTGCATTGCACGCTCATGGCGTGCTCGCGGCCGTTTCGTTAGCTTGATATACACCAAATTTTGTATTGAGTGACATGACTATAACGAACAGAAGTGGCAGGTGGTAATATGAAAATCTTCGCATGCATGTCATCTACAACGCCATTTACACGCCACGCTAGTGGGGCACATGCGTCCAGTTCGCTAGCTTGATATACATCAAAATTGGTATTGCGCGACGTGACAGTATGAAGAACATAAATGACAGGTCCTAACATGTAAAACATGACATACACATTATGCTAAGCATAATTTGCTCCTTCTTGGCTGCTTCGCATTACATCGATTCCCAGAGTGCGTGGGATCTGCGGGCTTTTTTTAGGCTGTACTGTATGGAAAAATAAAACCTACATAGATATCAAGTAGCTTGTGGAGTCGCATTATCACGTGTAATATTGTGTGACAAAAGCTAACAATCGCACCACGTGTCACACTATGTATATATAGCGCTCAGGAATGATAATAATCCTCATCACCAGCAGCAGCAACAAACTTTGGAGCTGCGTAGATGCGCGTATTGCATTGTGGAGGCGTAGTGGGTACTACACTAATTCACAGAGTGATGTTAAATGCATGGAACTTATGTAACACTCTAGACTGAACTGGCGAAGACAAGCGGGACCCGTACCAGTATATTGCTCAGAACGTTATTCAGATTAGTAGCAAAAAGCGCTCATTTGACAGCATTATACAGATTCATAACACACGAAGCTCAATATACAGCAATGGTTCAATACAATTATCGGAGCTCTTAGCAGTTTCCAAGTTTCCCTATTGTACTTGCTTGCTTGAGAGGTAAGATTTTTCGGAGTCTTTGAAACCCACTACAGGCGAACTCAGAATGGACCTAGATCTAACGATTGCAGCTATTTTAGCGTTCATCAGCTTTAAATCGGAAGCAAGTGGTCGAAATTGACATGACTGCAGTCGAATGTAAAAGAAATCACTATAATTTCAACCCATTCACCGAAACGTTTTGCTGTTATTGCGGAAACGATTCACAGCGCCGAAAACAACGACAGACGAAAAAAATCCGCGCATCTCCACGAAGTGAATTATTACGAGAGGGCGAAGTTCTTGGTATCGTATCGGTGAGTAACCATAGGTTACCCGAGCGTTGCCCCATATAACGTTGATTGAGTGACAGAAATTCTTAGAAATTCTTAGGCAATTCAAGGAGGATTTGGAAAATTGCTGGAGTGGAAGGTATGCCCCGAAAGTGAATCCAGGAACCCGCCATCTTACCGGTGGCAAGATACCATTTTAATATGGGTTGCTTGCTAGGACTTATAGTGGTCGACGTGTGTCTTTGTGTTACAGGTTCCTTAAGAAGCCTCAACATCTAGGCAGATTTTAGCAGAGATCAACTAATCAATACATTGCCCAGTAGGTTATTTTCGCCGGGAACATCAAGCTCTTACCTTATAAGTCTATTGTAAAACCTTTTTTTTGTGTGTGTCTCACATATGTTTCGACTATACCAACGGTTATATAGCGTGACCACAACGGAAGACATGGCTAGGTCCTAAGAAGCTTCGCCCCTAAAAGAGGGGACACCACAAGCACTGGTAGTATCTCCTCTTTTAAATCTGTCCTTGTTTTCGGCGCTGTGAAGTTATTCCGTGATGTCAACAAACTCGCCCAAGCTTCAGTGCTCCTTTCTGTTATTACCTGCTGTAGTGGCACACCCACACTATCGCTTTCAGCGCCACGAACTCCGAGCGGTGCGCTCAGTGCACTCCCGCTTACAGCCCCCCGCACCGCGTGGCGCAATACACGCACAATAAAGATCATGTTCTCTCTCCAGCGTTCACCGTGTGCTGACGTGCATTCCGCGGCTCGGCTACACGCATCGGTCTATAGGTTACGTGCATCACGTCCCTACGTGTCAGTGCTCCGAACAACTCGGACTCAAATTGACGGCCGCGGTCCGTAGTTACAACAGTGGGACAGCCGAAGCGAGAGATCCATCCGGCAAGGAAAGCTGATGCCACAGATGATGCTGTGATATCGTATAGCGGGAACGCCTCTGGCCAGCGTGTGTAGCGGTCTACGCAGGTCAGGATGTAGCGCTTTCCTCGCGATGAAGGAAGCGGACCGACGATGTCGATGTGAATATGGTCAAAGCGGCAATCTGGCAATCGGAATTGCTGAAGCGGTGATTTGGTGTGCCGCGTTGTCTTTGCACGTTGGCAATGCAAGCACTCGCGAGTCCAACGCCGGACGTCTTTGTTGATACCGGGCCACACAAAACGAGTGGTAATGAGACGTTGCGTGGCGCGGATGCCTGGGTGACTTGTTTCGTGCAGCTTAGCAAAAATTTGACGACGATATGAGCAAGGCACAAAGGGGCGGGTACGGCCGGAAGACACATCGCACGCAACTGTACCCGAGGAGAATGGCAGCGGCACATTCACACAACTTCATACCACCCATCCGCGAACGGATTGGTCGAACGACTACACCGACAGTTGAAGGCTGCACTCATCGCTCGCGACGCCCGAACATCATGGGTCGACGATATGCCCCTTGTGCTGCTCGGAATTCGCTCAGCAATCAAAGAAGACCTCGGGTGCACAGCAGCCGAAATGGGGTATGGCACCACCCTCCGCCTACCTGGCGAATTCTTCACCTCTACTGCAACCGACTTGTCACCGCACGACTACGTCGAACGCCTGCGGCTCTCATGTCAACGCCTGCGACCTACACCTGCCCGACTCCCGTCCACTTATGATGTCTTCGTAAGCAAGGACCTTTCTTCATCAACTCACGTCTTTGTGCGACGAGAAGACATCCGGCCATCACTTACGGCACCGCACGAAGGTCCATTCAAGGTGCTCGACCGTACCGAAAAGACCTTCACAGTAGCTGTAAATGGCCGCACGGACGTTGTGGCAATCGACCGCGTGAAACCAGCGTACATGCCGAACTCAGATGTGTCTGTTTCACTTCCCTTATGTTAAAATGTCGCATCGGCGCGAATCAGCCTCAATATCGTTACTCATAACAATAATTTCATATATACGCCTTATTTTCCACGCGGGGAGCCTTATAGTGGCACACCCTCACTATCGCTTTCAGCGCCACGAACTCCGAGCGGTGCGCTCAGTGCACTCCCGCTTACAGCGCCCGCACCGCGTGGCGCAATACACGCGCAATAAAGATCATTTTCTCTCTCCAGCGTTCACCGTGTGCTGACGTGCATTCCGCGGCTCGCCTACACGCATCGGTCTATAGGTTACGTGCATCGCGTCCCTATACCTGCTTTACCTTACAAGGAGTTCTTCTAAACCAATGTCACTTAAGGAGTACTGAGTTCGATGTCGAATGTTCCACTTCGAAGACAATACAACAATGCAAGGCAGAAAACAAATCGCATCACAAGTTGTCCTCGGTACCTCATGCAGAGGCAAACCACGCTCGTTAATTGAGTAAAACAGCACAGGACGTCCTCAAGTAAGACACCGCATAGGAAGAGCATCCAGAGAAGCGATTCACAACGAAAAGAAAGCAGAACCCGATGAAAGCAATCAGACTCAGTAGATGAAACATCACGAAAGAAGGGGAAGCGAAAAGCGGGAAGTAACAGATGTTTGAGAAAAAGTACCTAGACGACAGAGCACAGACAGCTACTGGCCCTGCCAAAACTTCACGCTAAGCTGTGGGCTAGGTGAACACGGCACGATGATTTCCGCAGCACGCCTAGGCAGTCAGTTGATAGAGACAATTGAAAGTAAAATAAGGCAAAGGTAACTGCTTGATAAACGAGGCCAGTAAAAAAAAACTCTTTCATTTGCTTGGAAACGAAGAGAAAAGGGCAGCGTGGCAGAAGGACCTCTAGCTGGAAAACTGAGAGGCTATATTGACGGGAGCAAGTCACAAAAAAGGCAAATCGACGAGAACAAAGCATCAACTTCTAAGAGCAAAAGAAGAAAAAGTGCGCACGTAGCGGAAACATTGGCAGTGACATAGAAAAAAAATAGAAAGAGCAGAACTAATGTCCGCTGCCCGAATCAATACGGACTCATCGATTCCAGCTGGTTCAGGGCACTACCGGGAAATGAGGCGACCGCCTGAACGAAAGAAAAGACAGGCAATAAAAGCTTAGAGACGCAAAAAAAGGCCGGTTGGAGCGGTGATAAGTTCGAGCGAGAAAACGGTCCGCATCGGCAGAAATACCACTGCTTTCGTGCAAAAAAGCATGAAATATGGCCTCGATTTTTCTGTAGCTCAAAACTACCCAAGTGGACTGATAGGTGCTCGCAAAAAGACCAAGATACAAACTGAGGCGCGATAAGTGCAACAGCGGTGGTGAATGGTAAAGCGCCCACCCTCCATTCAGAAGCCCCAGGGTTGGATTTCCAGTCCCGTCAACACCTCCTGGTTTTTATAACAGGCAGACAGGTAGCCGATCTTGCACTGGGTCAGGTAAGCGTACCCATTTGGAAAAAAATGAAGAGGACGCTTGTGCTTCGCCTTCAAGAGCAGATCGAGATCGCACAATCGGGTCTCATGCGCATCGCCTCCTGAACTGCTAACCTGCTTCGGTTCTCGGTGGATACCTAAACCGTGCCGTAAGGAATGGACGACTGTGCGCGTAACATTAGCCACTTCAAAGTATTATTCATGCCTAATGCATGCACAGTTGTTAAGTGCATGCTTGCTTGCTTGCTTGCTTCACCCTTTACATTCGGCTTATATCTACTACGGGCGATTGTCCATTAAACCGGCGGTCAATATAAGGGAAAAATTTAAAATTTAGGTTAAGGTAACCGAATTAATCGGTCATCTGGGGAATATATAAATATAGTACTATATTGCAGAGTACGATCATATATTAGTGAGAAGAAGTCCAAAGTAATAAATTTCGATTGGGAATATCTTAACAAGTGATTCCTCTTGTGTCTCAAAAAAATTCGCAGACGGCAATGCAGACGTTCCTGTTGCTGTGGCCCAGTGAGGAAGCCCCAAGGGATAGAATATTTGCAGAATTAAGAGAAATTCCTAGTTTTTTTGGAATAAAATTTCGCAATGTTTTTTGGTGTGGCAAGTAACTAAAAAATGATCGATGTTTTCAGGCATAAAGGAGACGGCACCTAAATCATACAGCAGATGGCACCTGACCAGACCTATATCAGTAAATATTAACAGGAGCAATCCGGCGTCGAAAATTTTTGAAGGAGACTTCGCATTTGCGAGTTAGGAGCCATTTAATATCTCAAGAAAAAGGAAGATGGCCATATTATTCAAGTGCTAACCTCGTTTTTTATGGAATCTTGAAGTAAGGTATATTTGCGAAATCAGGATTCAGTAATAAAACCAGTATCAGGTATAATGGACACTACAGGACCATCAAGAGACCACCGCGCGAGTGCATCAGCCATCTCGTTTAAAAATATGCCACGACGTCCATTACGCCATTATTAGTCCTTTTGTGAATCAACGAAGGGCCCACTACGCTAACTTAGGGCAACACGCGAAGCTACGCAGCTGTTCACTTTGTTGATGGTTCCGCTGCTGATGATGATGATCAAATATGTCTGAGCGCTTTCAAATGTGTAAGCCTTTAAAGCACCCACGCGTTGCTCAATTCACACGTTTTCACGCCTTGCGAGATTCTACGCTCCTGCCACGCACACATGATGCGTTAAGGAGACTCCTTCCACTACATGAAGTTTTGCGAACTTCCACTACATGAACATTTGCAAGCACTTTTGCGTTTCTATCTATCTATCTATCTATCTATCTATCTATCTATCTATCTATCTATCTATCTATCTATCTATCTATCTATCTATCTATCTATCTATCTATCTATCTATCTATCTATCTATCTATCTATCTATCCATCTATCTATCTATCTATGTAGCCGCCTATGTGTGGGTGCTCTCGTGCTTCAGTTGGTGTTGACCAAAATTTGTATGGGAGGGTATTGGCGAATATGTCTTGTTGCTTATGATATCAATAACGTGAAAATGATGTCTTATTCGTCGTCAAACCCTTTTCTGCACACAGGTGTGGCACATACCGTATATCACGGGCCGCGGTATCCGGGTATGCACCACAGGTGTTTCATAATTTATATCCCCGCAACAATATCTACCCAGGAACGGCTAGGACAGACATTACTAATTTAAATTCGAGAGCGTTAAGAGAAAAACTGACGTCGGCAGCGTTGACTCGACGAATGCAAATAATGAATATCAGGGTCCCAGCAAGAATCAACCCCAAGCAATCTGCGTGGCAATCAGTACTCTGCCACAGAACCACCTTGCGCGATTCTACGCTCCTGCCACGCATACATGATGCGTTAAGGAGACTCCTTCCACTACATGAACTTTTGCAAGCACTTTTGCTTTTCTATCTATCTATCTATCTATCTATCTATCTATCTATCTATCTATCTATCTATCTATCTATCTATCTATCTATCTATCTATCTATCTATCTATCTATCTATCTACGTAGCCGCCTATGTGTGGGTGCTCTCGTTCTTCAGTTGGTGTAGACCAAAATTTGTATGGGAGGGTGAGAGGCATTGGTGAATATGTCTTGTTGCTTATGATATCAATAACGTGAAAATGATGTCTTATTCGTCGTCAAACCCTTTTCTGCACACAGGTGTGGCACATACCGTATATCACGGGCCGCGGTATCCGGGTATGCACCACAGGTGTTTCATAATTTATATACCCGCAACAATATCTACCCAGGAACGGCAGGGACAGACATTACTAATTTAAATTCGAGAGCGTTAAGAAAAACTGACGTCGGCAGCGTTGACTCGACGAATGCAAATAATGAATATCAGGGTCCCAGCAAGAATCAACCCCAAGCAATCTGCGTGGCAATCAGTACTCTACCACAGAACCACACCAGGTCTCTTAACTGCTTTGGAAAAAGACCCTATGCAGGCGTACTGTTGGTGAAACGTCAGTTGTAGCTGCCATGCTGGCTATCTAATTTTTATAGACATTACAAATGTACTGCTATATCGAAGGCGTCATGTCAGGTTAACGTCAATTGTGTACTTACGCACCATCCACTGTAGTTGGTCCACGAAGCGCTATCCATCCTCGCAAGCACAAGTGCTGCACATCAGCTTACCGCTTGTAGTGTTGGTAATACCCAGGTTTCTGTTGGCATCGTTAAACAACTGTAAAGAACTGGTTATATAAAATATAGGCGACTCTTGAACACACGTCTGTGCATACAACAATTGTATATATTGTCACGTGGTCGTGACGTCGACGAAGGCAACAGTCGGCGTTTCAAAGAAGAAACTCTTTATTTGGCCTAACTTGTGGCCGTGAAACGTAAAGTCAGATTAGAGCAATACACTGGCACAGATAGCGCCGAACGGAGCGTCGGCCGTCGATCAACTGATCATCGTTGGGACGCACCGTCTTTTATACAGCGCGCGTCGAACTTTCTAGCCTTATCACTGTTGGTCGTGCAAGCTCTAGAATAAGCTGGTCGGTTCGCGTCCGGCGTGCAATCTTAACAAGACGATCTACTATAATCGCGAAGGTTCTCGAACACTAAGGCGTGGTCTGCGCCGAGCGTTACTGTCAGTCTTTGAGGGCGAAAAGCGAATACAGCAAACGCGAGAATAATGTTGAATTCCAATGGCAGATCCAGATCAACTTTTTCTGCTCTGAGTGGAGCAATCACATTCCAATGGCAGATTGGGAGCGTGAATTGTGTGTTCCAATGGCTGATTGAGAGCAACCGCAGATTACGGATTGCTCCGTGGAGCAAGAATTCTTGCTCCGCCGAAATCGGCGGATTTCGCCGGAAGTTCGCGTGACGTATTCTATGCGCCCGCCTTTCATCCCGTCACGGCCGGATGTTTAGAGTCGCGGACAGCCATGGACGACCAGGAAAACGCTTCGCCTCCCCTCCCCCCTCGCGCCCTTTCGCGCATCTCGCAAGATTTCCGTGTATCGACTGCTCCCGTCGAGGCGGACGCGTTCCAATCGCAGATTTGGCGAGAGCAATCCCGCTCGGATCTACGCGCTCCGTTCGCGATCCGGTTAGGCGTTCGCGATCTGCTATTGGAATTCAACAGAAGAAACACGCGTGGCAATGCCCCCCCCCTCTGAAAAAGCATCGTCCCGATGCTTAAAAGGGAACACGGGGGGAAAAATGCATGCAACAATAAACAACAATAAACTAATAAAGTACAATAATAGAGCAATAGGTGCAGTCCTCAGGTTCGCTAACGCGCGTAGTACGGCTTAATGCGTACAACATGGACGACTTCAGGTCGCGCACGGCGCCGTTGAGAGTTCGTAATGCCGTCCGGTCGATGACGGCGCCGTGGTCACTTAGGAAGTCCATTCAAAGTATCACATCCCTGGAGCAGTTTTGTAGGATTACAAAGCTCGCAGGATAAGTCCGGTTATTGATGGTGACTCTCGCCGTGCAGACTCCAATTGGCGTTATCAGGTGGCCTCCAGCTGTCCGGATTTCGTGTCCACTCCAAGCGGTCTTTACTTTCTTCAGCTTGGTGGCGAATGGCCCACTGACGACGGAATAGTCGGCCCCAGTGTCGACGAGAGCGGTGACGTTATGGCCGTCAATGAGAACGCCGAGGTCGCTAGTACGTCGCCTTGCGTTGCGGTTACGTTGCGGCGTCGGATCACGGCTGCGTCGATTTCTTACGGTGCTTCCATGCTGCGTCGTCAGGTTTTCTTCGGTCCGCGAGGTTTCGTCGGCAGGGCCTCGTCCGCCTCGCGTCTTGTCCTGCAGGTCTCGTCGCGTTGTCGTCTTCGGCGGCCGCGGAGGATCTTCGGCATTTCGTCGTACAGCAACCGCACCTCCATCGGTTGCTGCCCCTATTTCCCGGATAGGGGCTAAGCGACCGGCCCCGGTTTGGGCCAGTGTACTGCCGGCGGTGCGGTGACATGTAGCGGCCGGGCG
>JALIZH010021675.1:0-51550 GCA_030522465.1 Rhipicephalus appendiculatus
TATGACTACTGCATCAGGTTCGCAGTTAAAAAAACAGCGGCGAACTAGGCTAGGGTACGAACGAAAAGACGTATATTTTTTATCCATGCAAGGTGTTTTCATCTGAACCCGTGTTCTGCAGAAACTCTATTGTGGTTGCAGATCAGGGTTGCCGTTGATGGCTACTTTGCGCCAAATTGGCTACTTTTTCTACCCCGTCTGGCGTCAAAAATTTGCAGTTGGCGCCATGGCTATTTTCTGGCTACTTTTAGAGTGCTGATTGGGCGCATAAAGAAGCCATTTTTTCTTATTTTTGCAGACGAAATACATTATTTTTAAGCTTTTCTCTCGCTTCAGCGGATGCGTATACGGTCGTCCTCCAGCCACCAGTAGGCTGGTGCGTATCGAGGCACCCTTACGTACCCTTACGCGACGCTTAGCGCGTCTCCAAATATGGAGTGGCGAATTTGCGCGAATGATGATGAACGTGTGGCCAGCTCGGTGCTCAAGCTTCCCGCCATCTGTTGTGATGCTACCCGCAAGTTTTACGAGTAATTTTAATGCGTAGTGCTTGTTCTCGTGTAAACTTGGGAAAACAGACATCTGCAACAAAATTTAGCTGGCCTGTTCATCTACAACCAGAATTTCGTCTGCAGCTTCAACGAAAATCTGTTTCAACTTACATGTTCCTACTGACTTGCTGGCTGGAATATTCTAATGTAAGTTTGTGTCTGGCAAGAACTACATAAAATATATGTACGTTTCTATATAAAATTTATGTACGCGTAATGAATTTATCATATTTCGTTCATTTCATTTATTTCCGACTTATCGGTGGCTTTCTATGGTGGTACTTATTCAAAACACTATTATTTTATTGATCAATACTAAATGATCTGCTCATAATACACTTCTGTTCTATTTGGCTACAATTTTGGCGATAATATTAAATGGCATGGCTACTTTGGCTACTTTTGGCTTGAGTTCTGGCTCCTTTTGAAGTCCACCCAACGGCAACCCTGTTGCAGATTTTCCTTAGGGACAGTTACAATATATTTATTGCTTATGCGCAGTTAGCAATCCCACACAACTGAAAGTGGTATACGGCCGAGTTTGCTTTGCTATACTACACAAGTTGCCCGCATCGATCGTAACAACTCACAGCCTCTACTGAAATCATAAAATCAACTTCTATGCCGAAATAGTGGAACCACTCGCGGCACGCCGTAGAACGCGCACCCGATTGCAATGCTCTCGGAAAATGTTGAACTGAGAAAGGGGATTGCGACAATAAAAATTAATTCTTAGTTCGACAATATCGACGATCTAAATTTGTGTTGTGTGCAAAGTGTTCTTGATCGAAGTCAGTGCATTCCTTTCTAGTTCACTGAGTGCGCTCGAAGGCCCCTTCGGTTTCATGCTGAAAGCGCCAAGAAGTCCTATACAAAATTTTTGTCACGCGATACATTCTGTTCCGGCAGGAGAAGTTCAATGTTCGCCTCGGGCGGGCGTTTTCTGTATCTCTGCCCAACAAACTCGGAAGGCAGTATTTATATAAACTTGTGCAATATGCCATAATTGTTCTTGTAAAATTCTCTGCCGAGTTTATTGTGACGCACTTCAAGTCAGAATTGCTTTTGATGCTCTTTTTCAGGGAGCCCTACGACGACCTCCTGCTTCATCCTACGAATGATCGGATACCCTGGGAGGACCTTCTTGAGATGAGACAAGCCAGCCGCGTTTGCCTGCCAAAGCCATGTGACAACCTGACCGGTTATTCTGGTTTTATTCCCGTTGACGAAGACAGGTTTTCCTACTTGTTCTTCTTGCTCATCAAAGCTACGGTGAGGAATTCGCATTGTAAACTCTTTCACTCGCTTTTCCATCAATAGCGATATTGAGCGTAACTCAACGCTATTTTATTAAATAAGGCATAGTGATCATGGTAACATAGCGAATCAGTGAGAAGTCGAGATGCTTAATTACCAGAACGGTAATACGGAAACGGCGGCAAAAACTACGGGTGACGATTCACACCGCAAATTTGACCGACGGCCAAGCGAATGGGCGCAGTCACAACTGCCAGAGGTCAACAGAGCGCCGACAATACTCAGTCATTTATCCCCGCTTACTTTTTAGTGGTAGCGGGGCTGACCGACCCCGCATCGGCACTGTGGTGTTACGTTAGAGAGGTGTGCGGTCATTCAGAGATCCAAGGGCGGCAGAAAAGCTAGCTTTCTCGAACCCGGGCACCGCACATGAACATTCTGTTTGTTCCTAAAACTCCGTTTCCTACCATGCCAAAGAAACGGAGAGGAACTCAATGCAATCGCTCTATATCATGTCTCGCAATTCATCACCCCATCATCGTAAAAGCAAATGTTCAGCGTCATCGAGTGAGATGTGGTTGTGTTGGCCTGTACCAGTAGACACCTTCTTAATTAGCGCGAGGATGTTGAGACCGCCAAACCATGTTGATCTTGGCTAACAAGCGCTTTCTCTTCAAAGCTTATAGTCTTCTTCCCATTTTACTAAGCGCCACCTAGATTTGCCTTGCTGCTCGCTCAACGCACTGAACTGTTACCTTTCCCGGCGACCAATTATATTCCTCAACTACAAGCGCCTTCCGACACCTGCGCTCGCTTCCTCCCGCGGAAACATACCACAGATAGTGTCTGTAGTGTCTACACATGGGGCATGTGCGATTGCGCGTATACGAACGTGCGACATCAGCACGTTCGTATACGCGTTCGTATACGACATCAGCACGTTTTCTCGATATCAAATTTTTCCTAAGGCGCGAAGGTAGTGCTTAATAAGTCGTTATCGCCAAGTTACTACTGCGCATTCATACGTTCGCAATGGCAACGTGTCACGCCGCTTTCCGTCATCAAGCTTGATTTACCTGCCCGCATGTCCATCATTATTCACTACCAGCTATTCTTCGGGAGCCTGCCTGCATTAAGTTGCGATTTCGACTACCTTACTGTAATGGCAAGTTCCGTGCTGTCCAAACTATGTTTCACAAGATGAATTGTGTGTGTGTGTGTGTGTGTGTGTGTGTGTGTGTGTGTGTGTGTGTGTGTGTGTGTGTGTGTGTGTGTGTGTGTGTGTGTGTGTGTGTGTGTGTGTGTGTGTGTGTGTGTGTGTGTGTGTGTGTGTGTGTGTGTGTGTGTGCGCGTGCGTGCGTGCGTGCGTGTGTGTGTGCGCGCGTGCGTGCGTGCGTGCGTGTGTGTGTGTGTGTGTGTGTGTGTGTGTGTGTGTGTGTGTGTGTGTGTGTGTGTGTGTGTGTGTGTGTGTGTGTGTGAGAGAGAGAGAGACAGCAATGCAAGCAGACGACCAAGGGTCATCGTATTGCAGCAAAGACCAGCCTAGCTGCGCACGAAAATTTTCAGTCATGTATTTGTAGGTGCGTATGTATTAATTTGTCCGGGTGAAGATCAAACAACATTCTCTTATTACATTGAGCATTCAGTCACTGCACCTTGCTCTTACTCCAGATTGTAATTAACTGAACCTTCCATTAAATTGTGTGTCATGCAGAAGGAACCGCGAAGAAAGCCCCTACTGCTGTGGCTGGAAGGTGGTCCCGGAAAATCGGCGCTCTTCGGCCAGTTCCTTGAAAATGGGCCGCTGGGTATCAACGCTTCCGGAGGAATCTATTACAGGCATCACACTCTGGTCGAACAGTTTCACGTTATTTATTTGGATCAGCCCGTGGGATCGGGATTCAGTTTCGACAAGCATGAAGCGTACCCCACAATACTTGATGAGGCGTCTGTACACGTGATGAGATTCTTGAGGCGCTTTCTGAGGCTTTTCCCCGAATACCATGGGACGAAGTTTCTACATCGCTGGAGAATCTTACGGAGGTAATGCGACTTTTTGTACGAATGGCTTCAGTGTTTCGCGAAAAACTGCGTGGTTACGAACTAAATTAATTCCACGCCACCCAGTGTAAGAAAAGTGCGTGGGGCCAGCTTACATAGGCCAAACCATGGCAAATTCACGCATTCATTCTCCGTTTCTTCGTTATGAAGCAAGCAGTTTGCTACTGTGAGAATTTATTTATTTATTTATTTATTTATTTATTTATTTATTTATTTATCTATTTATACAAAACTGCAGATACTAATGTAGGTCCAAGTAGAAGCGGCAGATTACCTGAATACATACGTTGGCATACGCATAGCAAGGAACACAAAATCAATGCTATTTATATGGTTATTAGAAAAAATTCAAAGGAAAAAAAAAGCAAATACCAATTAAGAAAAATTAAAACACAGCCAAGGAATAATACATTGGTTAATATCAGAAATAGATCAGGGTATTAAGAACGAACACAATGCGTACACACGAACCTCTTCATGTAATCTCGTGAGAAAACGGCTCGAAGTCCCACGTGCACTGTAAGGTACAGAAAGTAATTAAACAAAAAAGTAGCAACTGGGGATGTCAACGTGGTAATGCTGATAACACTGGATACATTTGTTTTCAATAGAGTCGGTGCTAATGAACACTTCCTTGAAATCTTACCACGACTAACAAGTGTTGTTTACAAATAATGATAATTTTAGTGCAGGACATTTCAATGACCATATTTTGAAAAGCAGAGTAAGATAGACATACAAATTTGGTGCTACAACCACGGCGCATTCTACGTTAGTAGAAAAACACCTACCTGCGCGCCACGCGCCACTGAAACATTGGTAGGCTTTCGGAATTTCACACGCCAATAGGAAAGTTCTTGAATAATTTTATTACGGTAGCAATTATATTGGACAGTCTCGACGGGTTTTTGCCGTTGCCGTCGGCGTCATGTCCCGCATAAATTCCAAATTGATAAGATTCCCCCAGCGCATCGTACGTTCTACCTGCGTGTAACAGCGCGCGAGCGGTGGCGACGAACGCGGCTGAAGCACAGATCAAACAAGCCGGCCCATCTCCGTCGCTAGGAGAGCGCATGCGATAAGATCCCCTCACTTGTTAGAGCGGCCGTCGAATGCTCAAGCAGAGAGGAAACGCCGTGCCTGTGTTCAACGAGCATGAAAAGACGCGAGGGGGGGGGGGGGGGTCCCTCTAGCAGCAACTGCTACCTTTGATTTTACGAGTGCGCTCATCGCTGGCGCGCGTGCTATCTGGCTATCTCGGCAGCCGTAAGTGGGCGTCTCGTATACCCATCTAAGCTGCGCTCTCAACGCGAAGAGACAGTGCGAAAAGTGTGCCTTGAGCGGCCGTATTATCTTACACAAGCGCTTTGTAGAGTTGAGTGAGATTGCAACCAAAAGAGTTAGCTACCAGCCTTAATTCGTATAACATTACAATTTGTTGCTATCGCATTCATTCCTTCACCCTTGCGGTGAAGCTGTGCCTTTTTTCCCGCAAGTGTGCGACTGACTGCATGTGCTATTCGCGAGTCGATGTGATCACCATAAAGGTATCATAATTATCACGCGCGCGAAGTTTCAGTTACCTAAGTCACATTTTAAAATAGGATCCTCCCTGACTGGACTGAAACTCCGTAGTATGAAGTTACAAGTTTGGTTTTATTCAGACACGTGAAAATATGCGAAATGCTTCATCCCAATAAGATGAGGCCAAAAAAACAAAAAAAAGAACATGCAAAACATGCTTCCAGGCAAAGGCCTAATTTTCTGCTCATGAAAACAGGACAGTCGTGAAAAAAAATTACACCATCTCAGGGCTATAATAAAGTTCCACCATCAATCCATCTCCCGCTAAACGGGACCATGTGGCGATGCGAAGCAGCGCGGGGGGTGCACACCTCGTTTGCATCGGTTTGACAAGGTGTTTCCGTTAATGTTTCCGTTAATGCTGCGTATTTAGTGTTATCGTTTGTGTTGTGTTTATGTTCTTATGTTGTTGTTAACGTAGACACCTAGTCAAACCGTTGCGTTTCGACATGCCGTTGCGGTTCTACATGTCGAGTCCGCGTTTCATCCGTAGCAGTTTCCCGCCGACGTTGCCGTTAGCGTTGGGCTTCCCTAGCCCGGAATTCGGGGTCCGCTTGCCGACGTTTACGTTGCGCTTCGGCGCGTCGAGCCTTCCGCTGCTCCACCCGCTGCTCCGCGATCTCGGCATGCGTTAAGGTATTACGGCAACTGGCGCCGACGTTGACGTTGGAACTCTTGACACCGGCGCGGCCGGCGCAGTGACTGAGCGTTTGTACGACCTAACGCGAGCCTTTTATCTAGACGAGGAGGGCATAGGCGAGCGCACGAGGGGGGGGCCGCCTCCACCCCCCTTGTCACCTAAGAACGGGAGGCGCAAAGTCTGCCTCATACATTGACTTGATAAGGAGGGGGGGGGCGCTGCGACGAACCTTCACCCCCCCTGAAGGCGAACCCTGCGCACGCCTATGGAGGAAAGGGAATGTGGGGAGAGGGAGGTTGGCTACGGCGCAGCCACAGATGTTAGCCGGTGTGTGAAGAGGGTTTGCGCATGCGCAGTAAGGGTGGTCACGCCACACACCACCGGATTGAACTCCGCCATAAGCTGCTTCGCATCTAAAAAGCTCGACACAAATACATCGCGTAAAAATCAGTCTATCAGACATGCAGCGGATATCTCACTTCGTCAATAGTAAACTACGCATTCATTCTTGCGCCATTGTTTGGCTATCAGGTGCGATTGAATACGAAACATCTCCGAAATTTCTCAAACAAATTGCAGACGTTTGGTGCAACGGTTTCTTTTCACAAAGCTGCACTCTTGATGCGTGAAAACAGTCATAGGCGTGCGCACGGGGGGGCGGGGGGGCGCCTCCCCCCCCCTCCCCCCCGTTCACTTAAGAGGGGCGCGCGAAGTCTGCCCCTATACTCTGACTTATTAGGGAGCACGCTGCGCTGGACCTTCGCCACCCCTGAAGGGGAACCGTGCGCACGCCTGTGATAACAATTCCCGCTAACCTATGTGCAGGTCTCGAGTGTACGATAGCTGCTGTGTAGTTGCATACCTCAATACAGAAAATCTGCAAGGCGTAAATGTTACGTGTGTCAGAAAGTCGTTCGATTATTACTTTGTCGATAAATGCCAACAATCTTGTCTTTCTTCGCTGCTGCTTACGTGTTGAATCGCATATGGTTTCTTTTTTCTTTTTTTTTTTCATTACAGCCCGATCAGCTATAGGAGTAGCGGAGAGGATGTTGACACGGTACCCTTGGGAGCTTCCAGTGCACTTGGAAGGAGTTATGCTTGGCGTTGGCTTTCTCTTCCCCTTATTGGAATTAATCAACTCAACCGACTACCTTTATTACACTGGTCTGCTTGACGATCACGGCCGACATTCGTTCGCGCAACAGTTTAACAGGATTCAAGCACTCGCCGATCAACAACAGTTCAAAATGGCTGCAGCGCTGCTAAGTCAAACGGTTCTTAATTTGCGCAGCAGCAAGAATCAAAGTTTATACGAAACATTAACTGGTTTCAAACACCACGGCAGTATAATAAGAGCTCAAAGACCCACAGAAATTGCGGCATACATGTCCTACGCGAATAGCGCAGAATTCAAGAAGAGGATTCACGTGGACCCTTCCAGGCATTTAGATGGCACGCGGATGAAGATAGCAATGAATCTGGCCGTCGGTGATTTTTTCGAAGACCACACAGAAGCATTATTGTCCGTTATCAACACCTAGGCACGTGCTTTTGTACACAGCACAGCTTGGACGCCGTGTTTCCCGGCTGTAAACATCGAACGCTGCTTTGAAAATCTTCAATGGCGAGGTCAGAGCCAGTTTAAAGAGGCTAAACGTCTTTTCTGGCACCGAGACGACAATTCGTCACTCGAGCTCTTTGGTTACGAGAAAAAGGCAGGCGCAGTGATGTTCAACACGGTGCTCTTCGGAGGCCATTACGTGTCCTTCGATCGATCATCGGTGATAAGTGATTTGTATAGGCGGTTCGTAAAGTTTAGAGAAATGGGCCCTCCCAGTGAAAGCGAACATACATCGCCATCTCCTCCAAGTGATGCTTTTCATGTGCATTGAAGAGCTTTCACGTGTTACGTCATAAATTGTGTAACACTCATGTTAATGGGTCCTGAAATCCGTGTTCATCTTGGTATAGTCTTAATAAACTTTACTTTGTTCGAGTGACACTTAGTGTGATTTTGGGGACCTTCAGCGCCAGTTCACTCATAATGATACATTCTATAATTAATGTATAAATAATTCATTGAAGAACGATGACCATGAGTAGCTCTATGACTTAGTTGATATGCACTCTTGTTACAAAACGGATAAAAGAAAATAAACAAAGCATAACCCATGAAAACAGTATTACAAGAATGGATTACAGAAGGAAAATAATCAACGCCAGAAATCAAACAAGAAGCAAATGCGAGGGCTAGAAATGGCAAGATCATCACGCAATACATTTTGTTGTGTTTCAGTGCAATTAAAGTGTTATCAGCACAAACGTAATTAACATATAAAATTTTGGGACAACGCAAATTAAGGTGAGACAAACAGAAAATTACATCCGACAGTAAACGAGGACAACCGAAGTGGTTGGGAAGTACTTGATGAAATATTAAGTAATCCCAATATTAAGGCGACAGCATTAGATGCCTCACCAAATGCGCAAAGTGAACCTCGGCGTCAAGACAGGTGAGGCAAAGATGATCATGGGATCACGTCACCTTATGACATAATCACGACTTCACAGGTCAGCAAAATGAGTGACGTCAATGTGACGTCATAATAACTTGGCACCACATGACGTCATTACATGAGATTTTCGCTAGGTCAAAGGTGGGCCGATCCCAGAGGCGCTGCAAAACCGTGAGAAGTGCAGAAAGCCTCCAATACCTCGGATCGCGGAGGCAGTTCAGAACAGCCTGTAACTCGGCGTTTCCCCCCGCTCAATATTACAGCTGTTAACGTGGTTCCTCGCTATACATGACGTTTGTATAGAGCCCTCTTCCGAAAAAGTTCCAGGCACTGGTGTGGCTTTGTGTCAGAACACATCTGTGCCATACAGAATACCTGGGTTCGAATCCGTCTCGAACACTGTTTCTTTGTTTTTTCATTGTGCACAAATTGCTGCGACGGACACCGGCGGCAGCGGCTGACAAAATCGCTACAAAAATAGACTGCTGTTATGAGGTCATAACAGCTTATGCTGCAAAAATTACCAAAGTAACGTGTGCATCACATCATGTTGGCTACTATTTTTCGGTGGCTTTTTCTTCAAATAAACGACTTATGCACTTATTTACCAGGTCACAGCAGAAAGTTACCCTGTACAGTGGAACGTCGTTATAAACAAGTAGCATGAGGAGCATATATTAGTTCGTTATATCCGACACCTGTAGTAAGAGTAGCCATTGGCATTAAAATGTGCCCAGGTAAAGTATGTCTTGATCTCGATCATGTCTGTGAACTATTCGTCCGCGCTCACGCATACGGCATTCGCAGGTCAAAGACATTTTACGGTGTCAGCAATTAAGTGCTACTAATTGAGTTCATCTTGTTTGCGTCCCTACCAGCGACACTGTCTGTCGAACAAGAACACCTGTCGTCCGCGAAGGCACGCAACAGCGATATCACCGTCCCCGGAGCACATCTACACAGTGTAATAAAACTTGTTTCTGAGCTAGTTGGTGCATAGTTAAATTACAGGAAAGTGGCGCAACAGAGGACAAAGACGTAGACGAGAGAACAAGTCTCAAAGCGAAGTCGTGATGCGGTTGTAAGAGAATTGGCTGAGGCTTTCTTCATCAAATTGCTCAGCAGTAGGTGTATTAGCGTACCATCGATTGTCTTGCATAACAGTGAACTTGTTTTTTGTTTTTTTGCAAGATCGCTTTTACGTTGGCCCTCTGCGCGTGCGCCTACTGTCATATCTATTCAGTGTTCATTCCAAAATAACCACCTTCCTGGTTTTTAACATCCACACAGCCATTTGTCATTGCAACATCGTGAATAAAGATACATTTCGTCCATATTGACACTGCGATTTAAACCCATATAAGCAACAAAGACAATGCGTACTTGGGAGCTAAGCCTGCAAACGTATCATCACCAGAATGTAAAAATGGAACATAGAGAGAGAGGTGGAAGCAAGACTACTTACTACAGCTGTGGTCGGCACACCCATCCCAACTGGCCCCTCGACAAAAACTACGGTTTTGTAATCTAGCGCTGATGCAAGAGGGCAAAACACCGCTAACATGTTCTAAATTAGATAGAGGGCTGAAAGAGACCCTGCACTCAAATTTCACTCTCCGAGTTTTTCATTGTAACGCGTCATTTGTATGGTCTAGAGATGAATGCAAATAGGAGACTTTTAAAACAGGAGCATCAAACAAAAGTTATTGAACTTAGAAATTACGAAGAGCACATGATAGAAATCGGCATAACTTTTCGTATTTCACCCGCCCAGCGACGTGTCATGGTGATTCCACTGGAAACGAGGCCTTACATCTTGCAGTACTGGAGAATTTCTGTCACTATGGCCTGTTTACCACAGGCCCCCCGTAGCAGCTTTTCACGACATCGTTACCACCACGTGGGCCGTTTTGCCGACAGTTGAAAACTACAGTGACTTCCGTAGGCAACACAGCCAACAGCTGAGAATACAGTGAAATCAAAGTTTCGCCAAAAATAATGAATGGGCGTTTTAACATCGATGCTGTTCTTGTCTTAACATTTCATGTCCGGGATCCGTGGTAACGTTTGTGGGCATCATAAACGGGTATTCGCCACAGAACTTGGGTAAATTCCACTACTCACCACTGGTCCACCAGAAATGAAGGCAGCAGTTAGCCCAACCAATGGCGTGCGCGCCACCATAGTCACACCACTGCCACGTGATACCTACTTTGTGGTTATAAAAGGTGGTGGCTATACTACCACCTCAAAGCTTGAACAAAGAGTGTTTAACAAAGAGCAGTGATACAACATATCAAAGCATCTTAAGCGAAGGCTTCTTCGTGGTGTAGTCAGGATGCAATAAAACTATACAAAGCTTAACAAAGAGTGTTTATGAAGAGCACTGATACAACATATGTGGAAGACTTGCAAAACATAGAAATGCCTGACGAAGGGAACGCCACCAGCTTCGCTGCTTCATCGGTGTCCGTGAAGCGGAGCTGCTTGAATTGTTTTTTTTTTTATACCGGGCTTTCCTGTTCCGGTGATTCCGCCAAATGGCTCATCTGCCGTCGCACCTTTTTATAGTGCTGAACTTAATAATAATAATAATAATAATAATAATAATAATAATAATAATAATAATAATAATAATAATAATAATACTTTATTCTGGCATGTGGGTACAAGATACCCAAGCAACCACGGATATCCGCCCAAGATCCGTGGAAGCGCCTAATATCCATTGCCAAGATGGGATGGCCGACGGACGTACGCTAGGTATCCCATTGTGGACATCCGTTTCTGGAGCTTTTACGAATGTACGATGGACATCCACTGATGGATTTTCAAAGGATATTTATAAAGTTTTTTCAGTGATACCTCAGCACATAGACTCCGTGCGTGAACGCAATGCCTTCTTCTATCTACAAAAATTATTCGGGAGTCTAAAGAACTAACGACATAGTTTAGACCCCACAATAAAATAATATTGAGTCTATCTTGATGAACTGGAAAATGATTTTTCCTTTTTTTTATCTTTTTTCGCTTGCTCGGTGTTGCTGAAAAAAGTTGTTTACACCAAACGCCACGCAGGCCACGCCGTTGAACTTTTTGAACACCGCGCCACCACTACACGAACGCCTTTTCTCGTCTTCGAACTAAGCCAAATCAATCCATGGCCAAATCCAAAAAGCATTTATGGCGGTTTGGTTGAGATCGGTTCAAATTCTTTCTCGCGCAATGTAGGTGCGAAAGAAGTGTGCAAAGTGGCAGAATAGCGCCAGAAACATTGTTTTGTCCACGATTTTCACCGAAATGGACCAGCGACTGGAGACATTGTATAGGTAAGTAGTTTAAACTTGCTTTTCAGCCGTTTTGTGGGATTTATCGAGAGGGCTAGCTTTTGCACCGGGACCGCTAAAAAGACAAAGATCGTGTCGTCACTAACTTACGGCGTGCCGTTTCGTTGCTCTTTTGGTTCTGTTGATGCGTTGGTTACTGCCCCCACCTTTCCCCGGTGACATGGACTAACCACTGACACTGGCAATGTTACGATACTTATGCAACTTTTTCAATTGCTGTTGGCGCACTCCGTGCGCCAACAGCACTGCAATAACTGCTTTAAATATTCTTTTTTTCCCAGAACTGTGCAGGATTGGAATAGTTTAAATAATCTTCAAGTCACAACACAATCTTTCACATCCTTTGCCGCTAGTCTGGAAAAACAGAGAAAATAATTTTACTTGTGAGATAGCTTTGTTTTCTTTTCTTCAAATGAGAGTGATGTGCCATCGGTAATATTTTGTTACGTTTGTTTACGTTGTAAAATGCAAGTGATAGTTATTTGTTTCCTTAGTGTTATATGGCTGCCTACTATGTGAAATGTGATAAGCTGTTCCATCTGTTTGCCTGGTGTTATATGCTGATATTTACGTCTTTTGTACCCACCTGCTAAAATCCCTCCAGGGGATTGCAGTACCAATAAATAAATAAATAAAGGACTACGCAGTTTGCAGCCTGCAACCTCGCCTAGAGCATACTTTGGAAGTGAATTAAAGTATATTCTTAGCGTTTGCTGTGTCCAACACATCGTACTGAGTGTCTTTGCATACAAAGGAAGCCTACAGCAGGCTTTTTATGGCCTCAAAATTTGCTCAAGATTCGGTGGCACTGCCCCTTTAAGCACTGTACATTAGTGGTTCAAGCTCAAACCAGCTAAATCTTGTCAGTGTAATTCATCTGCTTGTCAGCACATCACCAGAAGGAACCTTGACCACTTTATCTTACATAGATTGCAGCAGCCAAAATTAGAAGCTGATCGGACACACACATGAGCACATATGTTCAATCTGGCCCTTTGAAATGGAGGTTCAGTTTCTTAACTGCATGCATATGTACTAGCTTTGTTTATATATGATCACTGTCTTGCCTAACTGCACTTAAAAAATGTTGTTGGAAGTATACAAACTGTTTTTCATAATTCTACCTGCTCTTCTGTTGATGATAGTGGTGCAAGGGTTAAAGAAGAGAATAAAGGGAGTGGAAAGAAAAACCACCGTTCTAGACTAGAAACGGCTGCAGTTTCTTGACCTATAGTTTCACGAGAACCTCTTAGGCCACATACTTTCACATTATTTTTTTCCTGCACTGTTTCCATCGAAGCATTTATATATGTGCACATTTTCACAAAATGTGAGTTAGGCACTTTTTCCGTATACTCCCTTTCTTCTTAAACCCTAAGAAAGCCATTAAAACGTCGAAAAAAGGAAAAACTGAGAGGCAGAAACAGAGGTGGCTACTAACAACTGACATTTATTTCGAAACAACACCTCCTCCTATAAGTCCGTACAGAGCATGCTCAAAAGCACCCTTCTAGATCACTGCGCCAATCTTACCCATGAAAGTCACCACTGTTCAAGAAAGTCACACTCTTTCCTGGTCAAAAAAAACAAAAGCTGCGCTTACACATTTTCCCGGACCAAGTTTCCAAATATGGTATGCCTCAATCTATTCCCTTTCACGCTGCGTCTTAGCCTTACCTACAACGGATACATTTCCAAACATGGGTGTACAATCGCACTGCTTACATTGTAGCGGAAGGTTACCACCACTGCCAGAGGGTAGATTTCCATGCTCCCGCATACGAATGTTAATACATCGACCAAATTGTTCAATGTATTGCTTATCACAACTAAGCGGAGTGCTATACACCACACATGTGTCACATGCGCAGTTGACACGTTTGTTTCTCTGCTTTGTGTGCCGAGCTGCGCAACCCCTCTTACACAGACCTGCCAGTCTGCGTGGTGCGGAACAGACCAATCTGGTATCATTTCAGGCAGCAGCCTCTTTCAGCCATTGTGAGATACTCTGTACGTACGGCATAACTAGCAGGTTCTTTTTCTTATGGTCTCGAACATCACGATCACTCCTGTGAAACCTCCTACTCTAAACTAGTTAAAAGGGCTATCGCCAGTTTATGTTTCTCAAATGCTGTGGCTAGGAGCTGCACCCATCAAATGCAATATAGCGTTGTTCAGCAGCAATACAGGCTCTGGCGGCAGGCTATCCTGAGACTTTGATCACGTAGCACTGTGGCTGAATATTTGTTCATAGCATCTCAGATTGAAACACACTAGTGATTGTGATGTTCGAGACCATAAGAAAAAGAACCCGGTGGTTATGCCGTACGTACATGATATCTCACACAGGTTGAAAAAAGGTTGCTGCCTGAAATGATACCAGATTGGTCTGTTCCGCACCAAGCAAAACTTGCAGGTCTGTGTAACAGGTTGCGCAGCACGGCACACAAAGCGGAGAATGCGACATCAAATATCAACTGCGCATGTGACACGTGTGGTGTATAGCATTCCGCTTAGTTGTGATAAGCAATACATTGGACAATCTGGTCGATGTATTAACGTTCGTTTGCATGTAAATCTACCCTCTGGCACTGGTGGTAACCTTTCGCTACAATGTAAGCAGTGCGATTGTACACCCATTGTAGGTAAGGCTAAGACGCAGCATGAAAGATAAAAAATTGAGGCGCACCTTATTTGGAAACTTGGTCCGGAAAAATGTGTAAGCGCAGCTTTTGTTTCGTTTGTGACCAGGAAAGAGTGTGACTTTCTTGAACAGTCGTGACTTTCATGGGTAAGATTGGCACAGTGATCTAGTAGGGTGCTATTGCGCATGCTCTGTACGGACTTAGGAGGAGGTGTTTTTTTTAAATAAACGTCAGTTGTTAGTAGCCACCTCTGTGTTCAATGTCTCTGCTTCCGCCTTTCAGTTTTTCCTTTTTCGACGTTTTAGTGGCTTTCTTAAAGTTAAAGTATGTACCAACTTGCCCAACAAGCAACTCTTGAATGCCTTTCTTCTCTCTCCTTACTCACCACACATAAATTAGCTGAGGAATCCACTTTGCTAAAATATTTTTTCCTTTTTTACGCCATTATCGTTGTTTAGACAAAGAAGGAATGGGATATAGAGGTAAACTTACAATATGGAATTTTTTATGGCACAAATAAAAAAAAAGGACGACAAAGCAGGAAGTCATCAAGGGCTTGACTACTGTTAGACACAACCTCATGAAATCAACAGTCAAGAAGTCAAGGAAAGCATAGGGGACATTATTTGTAGTCTTTTAACTGTAATGTAGTAATTGTGATATATGTATGTAAAGAAATTAAGGTGAATGAAAAGACAACATGTCGCCCATAGGGAGCGAATGTACAACGTTCGTATAATGCGTCGGATGCTCTACCAATAAGCTTCAGCAGAGGTCATCCATCTGTCCACTTTATTGGGTACTATATCTGTGCATGTAAGTGTAGGAGTGTTAGCCAGTACTGCTCGCAGCCATGACTGCGAGTATGGAACACACTTCTTTTTAATGTGATATAATGTTAAAGAGCGCGTTTCGTAGAAATTCTAATGTCATTGGCGACGGTGGTGACATTGGTTGTGAGTGAAAAATCGCCACTGTCCATGAGCAAAAGTTCAAAATAGATAAAAACAAATAATAATAATAAAAAAAAAAACTCCCGCCTGAGTGATGATCAAAATCAGGTCTTCTGCATGCAAGCTGGTGTTCTATCACAGAGCTATGCCAGTACCTGAAACTGCTTCATGAAAAAACAATGTCATGTAGTGAGAGGGGTCTGCTTGTAATGTTGTCTGGCAGAATCGTAGCATCGCACCAGGCTTCAAAACGAATTGCGCAATGAGTGGGCAGTTTAAAGCTGCCCATCCATTAAAAAAGTGCGCAGGTGCTCCTGGCACCTTACAGATGCATAGCGGGCACTTCACAACCGTACTTGCAGTAGACATTCTACGATAGCTTCAAGTGGCCAATGTTACTCACGCAACGTTAATGTTCCCTTCCTTGTGGCACTGTTGAAGGTGGTGCACACGGGGCCCGATTATGGTATCATGTTCTACTCTTGAAGAAGAAGCTCAAGTGACCTCCAATTTTTTGCCACTTGGTGCCACATAGTACGTGATTGTTTTACGGGTTGGCCACTGGCCGATAATTCCTCTTTATGAGTTAACATTCATTCATAGCGGGAGTCTTGTTCCATCAGACTTACTGCCTTCAGGTAGTATGCGAGGGTTTATTGATAAGGTGCCAGCCCGTTAAACGATCGGGTGCGACATTTCGCCAGGTGGCAAAAAAAGTGTGTTCCACACTCGCAGTTGTAGCTACAAGCGGCTAAAACTCCCTGGTTTACATGCAGAGAAATACCCAATAAAGTGCACGTAGGGATGACCACTGCCTGAGTGCAATTGGTATAGCTTCGAATGTGTTATCCAAAAGTTGTAGGTTTGCTCCCCTGCGGGCAGCAAGTTGTCTTTTCGTCCACTTTTCTTCTTTCCTCACTTTTATAATTACTACACTATAAATAATGTCTCCTTTACTTTCCTTGTTGCTTGTTGGTTTCATGAGGCAATGAAAAAAAGTGGACATGTACAACACAGATTGCAGCAGTCGTATAGTTTGTTTTGTGAACAGTAGGGCATACACTCACAATATTTTTTCTCTTCCAGGTGTCTCCAAACACAATTGTGACAGCTACAAGACAACTATCACCACTAGGAAGGCTTTTGAGCTTGTCTCATGTGCTGCAGGAATAGCCAGACACAACTACTCTTTGAAGAAAATAAACCTCTTGAGCATTCTGTAGGCAGATTACATAATAAGGAATCCTTTACACATTACTAAATCCTTATGCAGTGTGTAAAGAGACTGGGCATCATGGTATGGCTCAAAGAGCAAAAAGACAAGTTAAGTGCCACGAGAAGAGGAAGAACACAGGCATTGGTGTCACAAGGCACATGCCAGCATTTGTTGCTGCTCGGTATCAGAGACCAGCTAGTTCTTGCTGGACGTTTAGTCCAGAGCCAGACAATATGTATGACACGGAGCACCGAAGCCATGTGCTCTTGCTGGAAATCTGATTCAGAGACCAGGCGAGGTGGTCCGTCATACCAGGAAACCAGGTGAGGTGGTCTACTGTACTAGGGACCAGGCAAGGTGGCTGCTGTTCTGTTTGCTTTTCCAGGTAGCTGCTCTTCCATCTGTTGTTCCGAGTGGCTGCTGCTGTTTTGGGCTTTCTGTCGGTGGCAAGCATTGTAGCTGGGCTGACTGTGCTACTCTAGAGGCCACAGTGGAGTCTTTTGCTGCCACTTCTGCAGCTCCCAGTCATGCTGTGCTGTGGGTAGACCCATGGTGACGTCCGCAAGTCAAGCAACTCTTCAACTCAAAGGATTCGTCGTGTGAATGGGCTCTCACCACAAAGACAAGGAACGGCGAGAGGCAGTATTTACATTTGTACAAACATTTTATGTTACCAGTACCAATACATGATAAGCTACTTTCTTTTGAGTAATATTTGATGTGAAAAAATTTGTATTTTATTTATCTGTAAATATATATAATTTATTTGGCTGAGTGCACTTCGGTTTCAATCGCGTCCTTGGTGAGTGGCTCTGGGCCCACACTATTATGCTTTCCATCACACTTAGGCGTTGTTTAGCGTTCACAGGTTGAAACTGTGCAACTTAAAACTAAGTTATCAATGCAATTTCATTTCTAGCATCTTCAGTTCGTGTCGTATTGGAGTAAATTCAACTTTAACACTCATATCAGAGGCAATATTACTTTTGGTGGCCAGATTTGTAGCAACATGACGCAGTTAGCTTGAGCAATTTTGCATACCAGTCGTTATTCTGACGCAGACACTTGGGCTAGTTGGTGATAACTTGGGCATCTGAACAAATGTAAAGGAACGCTCGTGTAAGGAATATACACGTAGACGCCCTTCCTGTCTACGAGTCTCTTCCTTATTTGAGTGTTGCTTTGTGCTTGTGTTAATATGTCTGCCGTGTTTCAATCTGTGAGCACTGTACTGTCGGCCGCAAAAGTTTGCGGGACTTGCAGCGCGTGGCGGAGCGACGAAAAACTACATCGCTGCGTCACCTACCGTGACGCGGCGGGTGTTGAGGATATCGGCCTCAGTTGCTGGATCTTATCCGGATCCAGCAACTGAGGCCGATAGCCTCAACACCCGCCGCGTGACGGTAGGTGACGCAGCGATGCAGTTTTTCGTCGCTCCGCCACGCGCTGCAAATCCCGCAAACTTTTGCGGCCGACAGTATACATTCAGGCACAACATACGTACAAGGTCCTAAATATGTCCACGAAGGGATCCCATTCTGGATCTCCGGTGGATGTGCGAAAATGTTTTTTTGAATATCTGTCGGACATCCGATAGAACTCCAGCGGAGATTTACGGATCTCCAGTGGATATCCATTACAGCCGAAACGGATGTACATCGGATTTCCGAGGGATATCTGTGGTTGCTTGGGTAGTTACATGCTGCCACCGAGATGAGGCAAAAGGAAACACACGTAACTGTTTCCTGACTAGGCCTACATCCCGGCTCGTGAACAAAACAAGGACAGCAGTGAGGTAAGGGAAAAAAGAACACCCAGAACACCACAATACAATAGCATCAATGAAAAGAAGTCATGGAAGATGCATGTTAATTTCAATCACAATATCATAACATAAGTACAAAATTGATGAATCCTTCCATGTGTATGTTATCACAATAAAGTTATGATTATATTTAATTAATGAAGAGGTACAATAGTATCAATCAAAATTCAAGTGGAGCTAACAATGTGTGTAACTTAACATTTGAAAAGCGGTGAACTACAATTAGGTGAAACAGAAGCAGACATCGTAAGTGGTAAATACATTGCATGTACATAAACATCGAAAAGAAACGCTTCATCCTGGATCGCAAAAGCAATCTTACTTTCTTTCTAAAATAATATACAGATCTGCTTTTCTGTGACAATTCCACTACAGAAGGAAAACTGTTGCATATGTTTACAATTTGATGGTAGTGTATTTCCCTCCCCACTCTTGTTCGTCAACAGGGGAGTCCGTGCGGGTGACGTCGAGCACAGACGCAGCTCGGAACGTGAGAGTTCGAGCCGCGTTGTTTTCCTAAATTTATTTCATGCTCGCAAACGCCTCTCCTTACATTGCGCTGTGGCATATTGGGGTGCTATTCAGGACATCGTCAAATAGCGTCATGTTGTCGCAATCCGCCATTCGTGAACTGCGAATGAACCAGAGAGCTGCGACGGCTTCTCTGATTAGCGTGAAATACCATCGTTACGGCCGTGTCGTTTATAGCATACTTCGCCATGAAGGAATGTCCCGCGTGGCGTTTCGTTTGACTTAATTTCATCTCTTTATTTGTTGCCGTCTTAACATGCTGTAAATGCTTAACATGCATCTAAATGTAGGCGCACTAAATCCATTCAAATACTAAATCCACTCATATCGAAAATAAAAAGCGACGAAACTCCTCACGACCGCAGTCGGCGAGCCCCAGGGAGTCTCCGGAGCACATATTACCAATTAGTTTGTTGAAATAAACTTGCCTAAATAATATGGTGACTTTTCAAAACGCGCAAATAAACCAAGGCCATACATGAAAAAGCCGAGTAGAATGTTTAATCGAGAGCCATTCGCGTTAAAGAGCCTTAGTGAAGGAAAATATATATTGCAATCTCTAAATGGAAGCCTAAAAGATAGGATTGAACGATTATTTTCTTCTGTTTGAAGTCTAAACTAACATCATTTGCGTTTCAAATTGGCGTACTTCATGCCATAAGACAAAGGAAGAACCCTCTGGAGAAAACAGTACTTACCATTCTAATCATCTTTCATCTGCGGAAAATCGGCCTATATCAAAGTAAAATACAGTTGGAAACTTAAGTTTCAAGAACGTTGGCCGTAACAAAACCATTACTTTGGCATATTTGAGTGCTTATAATACATAAGTTTCTATTTCAATGAGGGGTAGTTGAACTCAAAAAACTGTCCTTGGAGGCAGCCATCTTGAACACGTCAATGCGCACAGAGTAGAGACAACTTTGCACGGAAGTACATATCCGCGATCAAAGTAACGCGATAGTACTCCAAGCAGTGCGGGCAAGCATCCCGGTTAGGTGAAGGAGATTTCTGTCTACATGAAGTCAAAACCAGGATAATAATCAACAGAGGGTAGGGTCAACCTAGGAGCAGACCTTGAATCCGCATTCAATGTAACGTCTAAGCGCTCCAAGCAATGCAGCGAAGTAAATTGTTTCTTCCAAGGGGAAGTATTGAGTTCCATAGAGTTACGGGAAGGCCACGCGGTGGGCTTTTGTTGAAAGCGGGAGTTGCCACGCATTTTCACGAAGACATCGCGTCTCGCAAGAACGGAACCACTGATTTATCGTGTCACGGAGGGCCCGGTTTGTTCACTGATGCAGGAAACGTGCAAAGTCGTGTTCGTTTCTTGCTATCACGTTAACACTGAGGCTAGCACAGCCGAACAAAGGAGCGATCGCGTAGTGCTGCCATACTGACCCTCCTCGAGAGGACGCTCCTGAATTCCGCTTGGTGGCGCGACAGTCTATGCGCATTGCGAATAGTGGATGCATGCTTTGCCGAAGCCCGAGCTGAACCAGTGACGGTGACGCGGGGTCTCAAACAGGGATGTCTGTTGTCGCCGCTGCTGTATATTCTGTATACAGACGGCATCGAGAGGATGCTGCTGCCGGATGTAGGTGGACTTACGCTTCATCACTCATATGGCAGAACACCCGTGCCCAGGAGTCTTCAGGGGCTTGGTATACGCAGATGATGTTGTTCTGGAGGATGACAATCTGGGTGAGCTGCAGCACCTCGTTTCGATATCGGCAAATCACCTGAGCGAACTTGGACTCAGCTTCAATGTCAAGAAATCAGCGGTGCCGGTGTTCGCGGGCACAAACACATCTGCCGCGGTGTCGGTGCCTGAGGGCTGGGCAGGTTCCGTGGAAGAAAGAGTACAGGTACCACGGTGTGCAACTGAGCACATTGAGCCATGTTCTAGATATCCGCGAGGAAAACATCCGACAAACATCACGCAAAATGACGAACGTGATGCTCAATGAAGTTTCTGGGGCTGCAACTGCTTCCTGCTGGTTCGGGAAATGTGGAAGTGTGTACATCTCCGATGCCTCTCGTTTGCCAATGCTGTACTCACCTTCCAACCAGGAACCAGGCAGTGGCTGGAACGAGGGCAGCGAGAATTTGGTCGATTGGCCTTGGGCTTCCACGGACGAATTGCCAAACAGGCCATTTGAGAAGACGTTGGGTGGTCGTCGTATGAGGCTCGAGAATCCAGGAGCAAACTAGCCTTTGAGGGCCGCCTACGTCTCATGAACGACTGCAGGTGTGCACGGCGCTTGTTCAGATACATCGGCCTGACTGGAGCGATGAGTCAGTAGACTACGCGGGTGTACACCCTGCGCCGAAAGTTCCGCCTTCTTCGCGAAGCCCGTGAAGACAAGCAGGGAGTGCATAGGCCCGTGGCGTTCAAGAACAGGTGCGCGAGAAAGAGAACGAGCAGTGGCGGACGGCAATGCGTTCCAAGTCATCCTTGACGGTTTACCGCAACCTTAAGAACATAATAGAAATGGAGCGGATCTACGACATCCATGGGGATAGTGGCCTTTTCAAAGTCCGAGCTGGGGCAGTGTATTGTATTGTGATGAAACAATAAAAAATTCAATTCAATTCAATTCAATTCAGTACGAACACTCGTGTACCGCCGCCAATTTGACGACGCTACCGACGACACGAGGGCTTTATGACGGGTGTGCGATCGGGAGGAAGATGCCACCTTATACTCCACTGTACGTGTTTGTGCCCACGCCAACGAGAGGGCACCACAATACCCATGTCACTGGAGTTTGCGTGCACAAGTAACACGGGGCCACATGCAGGTGATGGAGCCGCCGGTGAAGCGAAATGTGTGGCAGTCCGCACCATCAAAGACTGGCGCAGTGGTGGCGCGCGACGCAACTGTAGTGATTCACGTGGTCGAAATCTGAAGGCGTACAGATCAACTACGAACTACTGCGGTGTATGTATGCCTGCGGAGTGTGTAATACTATTTTTTTTTAATTTTTATTGCGATAACAATTATATGGACACTCTCGGCTGGTTTTCGTCGTCGGCGTCGCCGTCATGTCCCGTATATGTATATGTATCTATATATTTATAAAAATATCAAAGAAAAATAATTCAGAAAAATGTTTCCGACGCGCGGCGTCGAACCAGGGACCTCTCGCTCTGCAGCGCGCGGCGCTAACCGCTGAGCCACGAAGGCGAACGTCCTTCAACGTTCAAATGGCGAGCTATTTATATAAAGCGAGTTTTCAGCGTGTTTTCAGCATTACCAGCGAGATGGCGCAAAGGCCGCGCTCGGAGGGGCTTAGCTGGGCGCCCCGTTCGTCGCGACGCGCGCTCTCAGGCGCTCCTAGCTCTCCGGCGCGCACTTTGCCCGAAGGGAGGGGGGGAGGGTAGATGCCCGTGCGCGCGCGCGCTTATCTCGCGGTGGCGGAGAATGGGGCTTTTGCCGGAACGTTAGCGTTGTATTTACCGGGCGCGCGAAGGTCACATCGCTTGCTGCAGCCCCCCTGTTTGCGAAAAGAGCACGCTTAGTTAGATTACTCTTCTGTACCTGTGAATACGTTTCGTGCGTCGTTTTTGTTTGAGCAGCACGTTAAGTATCGAGCTGTGAATGTTTTTAGTGCGCTCTCGTCCTGTGCGTGTTGTTTTCGTGCGTCATGTGTGCGTGAGCAGCGCGCTGCACGTTTCGACCTGCTTTGCCATTCGTCGCGTGACATTCCAATTTGTTGCTATCGCATTCATTGCTTCGCCTTGTGGCGAAACTGTGACTTATTATTTTTGGATTCTTGATCTGGGGCAAATTAGTCTTGCCCACCTGATACAAAGGGCTAACGTTCAAATCATCATCATCATGATCAATTAGGGTACCTCGAAGTCAGGGCCATCTCCCCCGAGAGCAGGGTGGTGACACCCTTTGTCCAGATGAGCGCCATGTCAGGTCGAATTCGTTGACGCGGAAGCCGCCTCTTTTTAAGGTGGCGTGCAAACATAATGATAGACACGCGCGTGAAATTGCGGAAATAATAAGCTTTAAGAGAAACAATGAACTCAGACATTACATTCAGGGCGTCTGTAATAGCGCATGTCTGCTTACTCCCACATAACATGGAGGTTCCGTCAGACATGTTGCCACCCTAAATGTTTTCAACGTGAGCACTTTTTCATCATAGCACTAGGCAGGGACGCTGTAAAATATGCATCCCATATAGACCCTAAGGCAGGAGCGTGGCCAGGGCCCTGACTCTGCGTAATACATTTAACAGCGACCTAGTGTCATTTACGTCAATGCGGCTGAATATCCTGCTCCGAAAAAAAAATATCAATGTGGAAAGGATTACGAGCACATAATCCACAGACATATCCGCATCCATCATGTGCGCACATCCGCACTGGCCAAAGAGTTGATGGCTTTGCCATTGAAAATTCCCAGTCAGATTATCTTCAGTGACTCCAAGAGTGCCATAGACAATTTTGCCCAGGATAGAATAGATCAATCCACGCTCAGCATACTTAGTAAGATCACGTCCCCAGATAGAGACATTGCATTTGAGTACCAGCAAATTCTGGCAACAATGGAAACGACGCGGCTCATCAGACAGCCAAGGTTTAGCCGGTCGGGTGGTGATCAACTCTGGTCTGTAGACGGGAAAAGATAGCCTAATTGCATTTCTTGATTTACCCACCACTTCCGTCTTGGACGAAGGATGTTTCCGCCCACATACAAGAAGCTCAATAAAAAGCGCGAGATAACCTGGAGGTGACTCCTGGTTATTTCGTGCGACTGGAGGCAAGAAAAAAATAGTGGAACTCACTCAGACTCAGTCAATAAATATATCTTGCTCTTTGGACTCACTCGGACTCAAACTCACCAAATTTTTCCTGAGCCGAACTCACTCGTATTCACATCCACGAAAATTTTCTTCAACCGGACTCACTCGGATTCAAACCCACGAAATTAATACTCACCAAGACTCACTCAGACTCAGACTCACGGCCCGATCTGAGTCTGAGTGAGTCTGAGTGAGTCGAATCATGAGTGAGTTCGACGACTTATGCTCCTGATAAACTCCTTCACCGACCCAGTAGTTCTCTCCCACATGTTTTCATCTCGATTTTCCCCTGAGTGCACATCCTGTAATGCGAGAGCTAACCTAAAGGGGACCCTGAAACTGTTTCTGAAATTTCGGCTGTGTTTGGGTTACAGCACCGCCAAATCATCTCCAGAATAACTGTAGCGACGCAACTGGTATCATGTCAGCTACAGACAATTATATGGCTATCCTCCTTCTCACTACTGCCTTGCCTCCTTAACTCATCGAAACGCCCAGCCGTTGCTGGCGTCGGAAGAGTACACCACGAGTTGAGATGCGCTACTCTCTTCGTGGCCTCCGCGATAAACACCGGCAGCGCGCCAGGTGCGCGCCGTCGGGGAACAAAAACCAAGCACGTGGAGTAGTTAAGATCTGCTTCGCCAGCAGCCGCCACTCTACCAGCTGTTCTTAGTTTCTTCTCCTCTGCGTCGGCAATCTCCAAAGGCGACTAAGCATGTGGAAAACAAAGTATTTGAGGTCAATCACGGGTAAGCGTGAAGTCAGGCAATGTGGTTGTGTCTTCAGGGGTGAAGCTACAGCCACCCACGCTTGGAGAATGGCGTTGCTCGGATAGACATTCAGACTTCTGCCCAGGCGGCGCTGCGAAAAACACCGCCACCAGCGCTCTCATCGCCGCCCTAACTGGGTAGTGCAAAGAGAGCCGTCCGCAAGCGAATGTGCATAGGCCACTATAGAACCCCCCCTCTTTCGTTGGTGTTGAGGCGCGGTTTCCTGAAAATCAAGGGCCTGGAAAGCTCCCTTCGTCAATACAACCTCGCTTCAGAAAAAATAGAAAGCTCATCAAAGTGAACTGCGGGTACAATGCAAAAGATGTTTCTGTTATTTCGGCGTGCTGAAACTCGCAAGTGCAAGCGAGGATCGCATGACATCGAGTTCTAGGAACTCCGACGTGCGTTCTGTAACGCCTGAATGCGTTAAATTTGGGCATATGCATAATGTCAAAGTAATGAAGTACATACACGAGCAATGTATCTTACGATCAGTGGTACGAAGCTGGCTTTATCAGGCACGAATGAACCCGGCGATTTTCGCCGTTGCAGTTGCATTCTCCCTCCATATCTTGCTTCCTGTACGTTGAACTGTTTTATTACGCATCCTCGAATATTCTGTTGACGGTTGTCTTCCGTTCGTATATACTGCAAATGGGGATACCTGCGTGTCTCCTTGCTCGGTGTACAACGGAAGGCAAAACCGTGGCCTCCGAGATAGCTCCGGCAATCGCGGAGACCACGGGCACGAAACAACTGACATGGCCACGACCAATATTTTGCGATTTACTTGTATGACGCACGTGTTGGCATTTGCTAGTTAAAGCCGGAACTTTGAGCCTTCAAAGCGTACGTGCGCGATGCTGTGTGGTGACGACCAGTTCAGATTATGGGTGGTCGCGGAGTGCGGAGTGCGCGATGTTAAACGCGCGCTTCACCAGTCTACATTTAACTGTTGCACTGCGCGCACCGCGGGCACGAAACAACTGACATGGCCACGACCAATATTTTGCGATTTACTTGTATGACGCACGTGTTGGCATTTGCTAGTTAAAGCCGGAACTTTGAGCCTTCAAAGCGTACGTGCGCGATGCTGTGTGGTGACGACCAGTTCAGATTATGGGTGGTCGCGGAGTGCGGAGTGCGCGATGTTAAACGCGCGCTTCACCAGTCTGCATTTAACTGTTGCACTGCGCGCACCGCGGTCTGAGGCTCTGCTGAGCTTCATAGTCAAGGTTACCAGGGTTCTACGTCAAGGCTACTCAAAAAAATAACACGAGACCCACATTATCACACTTTCTCATACGACCGGCTGTGGAGAACGCGAGTCGCTTACCCAACACGTTCGCAATGGTCCGTATCCACCACTCTCGCCGTTCTGCTTCGAGCAACAGCTACGGAAATCGGTATAACTGAAGTCCTTTACGTCCGTGGCAATTCACAACGCAACACTGGCGTCGCCTGAGGGCTTTCTTCCTAGCGCGCGGAGCTGTTGCGTCTGCTCTTGTTGCCGTCGTTCTGGCAAGAATTTCATGGTCCGACTAGCGGAGAGAAATTAGTAACTCTTTTTCTGAGTGTTCAATGTGCCAACACACCTAATATTTAGCTCAAATGCTGTTTCGCACTCGCTAGTTGAACCTGATTGCATAGCGAACTGTGCAAGGGAGTCGGACTTTGCACTACCCAAAACTGCTCCGACAGGCGGCGCTACGTGTCTGCAAAACTCCAGAGTCTGACGTCTATAGCGACAGCCCAATGCTCACTGCAACAACGAGCTCAAGCGACTCCACTCACCAGTGGCCTCACATGCCTTACATGATGCCACAGCGTTACAAGTCACCAATCGCTAAATTTGCGGCACACAGCGCAGCTAAGGCCACTTCATGATGTCAGAGAAAAGAAACCTCGAGGAAAGAAATCTCGCGCAGCGCACTTCAACACGGAGCACGTTGTAACGCAGCAAAACAACGCTCGCTGTCCACCGGGAGGTTCAGTAACGTAGACTGGGCATATTCAATAATATATTATTTTAACTGCGAAGCATTTCTTAGAGAACTTCGGCGACTTTGAGCGTATCTATCTATCTATCTATCTATCTATCTATCTATCTATCTATCTATCTATCTATCTATCTATCTATCTATCTATCTATCTATCTGTCTATCTATCTATCCGCCTACGACATTGTGCTCTCCTGGCCGTATCGTTAATGGTATTTATACCCAAATTGGTATGGCATAACATGACTGTATGACGAACATGAACGACTGGTCATATCATGAAAATCATGAATAACTTGTCACGAAAAGTATGATTTACACGCCATGGCCGTAGTGCTCCTGAGGCCGTTTTGTTAGCGTGATATAACCGAAAATTGGTACGATGAGACATTTCTGCATGACCAACATAAACTACAGATTGTAATATGAAAATCATGACGTGCATGTCATGCGCAACATGACTTGCATGCCACGCTCATGGCACGCTCACGGCCATTTCACTAGCTTGACATACACCAAAATTCGTATTGAGTGACGTGACTGTATGACGAGCATAAATGACAAGTGGTCACATGGAAATCATGACATGTCATTTGCAACATGACTTGCATGCCACGCTCATGACACTCTCGTGGCAGTTTCCCTAACTCGATATATATGAAATTTGGCATGGCGTGACGTGACTGTATGACAAACATAAATGACAAGTGGTAATATTGAAATCATGACATGTCGTGTGCAACATGACTTGCATGCCACGCTCATGACACTCTCGTGGCCGTTTCGCCAGATTGATATACACAAAATTTGTCATTGAGCGACGTGATTGTATGTCGAGCATAAATGACAAGTGGTAATATGGAAATCATGACATGTCATGTGCAACATGACTTGCATGCCACGCTCATGACACACTCGTGGCCGTTGCGCTAGCTTGATATACACAAAATTTGGTATTGAGCGACGTGATTGTATGACGAGCGTAAATGACTAGTGGTAACATGGAAATCATGACTTGTCATGAGCGACATGACTTGCATGCCACGCTCATGGCGCGCTCGCGGCCGTTTCGTTAGCTTGATATACACCAAATTTGGTATTGAGTGACATGACTGTATGACGAACATAAATGACAACTGGTAATATGGAAATCATGACTTGTCATGTGCAACATGACTTGCATGCCACGCTCATGACACTCTCGTGGTCGTTTCGCTAGCTTGATACACACCAAATTTGATATTGCGTGACGCGACTGTATGACGACCATATATGATAAGTGGTGATAGGGAAATCATGATATATGATTTGAAACATGACTTGCATGCCACGCTCATGGCCGTTTCGCTAGTTTTATATACACCAAAATTGGTATTGCGGGACGTTACTGTACAGCGAACTTAAGTGGCAGGTTGTAACATGAAAATCTTCGCATGCATACCATCCACAATGCCGTTTACATGCCACGCTCATGGTGCGCTTGCGTTCAGTTCGTTAGCTTGATATACACCAAAATTGGCATTGCGCGACGTGACTGTATGACGAACATAAATGACAGCTCCTTACATGTAAATCATGGCGTGCATATTATATACAGCATGATTTGCTCCTTGCTGGCTGCTTCGCATTACATCGATTCCCACAGTGAGTGGGATCTGCGAGTTTTTTCCTGGAGGAGGTGACATGACGAAGGACCTCATGTAGTCATAGAAGGGAGTTATACACGTGCAGTAAAACGACATTTCGCACCTCAGCGCTATCTTTTGCGTGTATACCAAAAATCAAGGCGTACCGCTAGTGTACTGTTCCAACTATATTTAATTTTCCTGTAGTTAAGCCCCCATGTCAAAAAGATTGCAGGTCGGCGAACAGATTGCCGAAAAGTCACGTGACGTCGCGGGATGAAAAAAAAATGTGCGTGTTGCTCAATTTCGATCACTGGTGAAGAAGAATCGCTTGTTGCAAGCAAATCAGAACACGACATTATGGAGCAGGCTGCCATGAATTTTGAGCTGAAAATGACCCCAGAAATTATTCAGTGCCTGAAATTGTTTTATAGTTCATTTCTAGAGATAGATGAGCTCGCGAAAAGCAAGCAAGAGCGTATTTTTTTTTTCGAAAGTGTGCGTACAAATGTCAGGCCTGCAGGCGTTATATTTCAGACCTAAAACATTCATTGAAAGCTCCTTTTCGCATTATACAAGTGCCAGTGCTCATGAACGCTCATATCCGTGCGCGCTCGGCCTCGAGAATACTAGCCCTTAGTGTGCTACTGTTAAGCACCTTACTTTACTCGACATGCGCTGGTGATGATGATATCCCACAACCGTGCTTCTACCTGACTGCACCGTAAGTTACAAATCTCTACTGCAGCCCAAGTAGGCCAACAAAATGCTGTCGCCCTTAGTGAGACGATGTCTAGCACAAGCCTTTGATGTATGCATACGTGTTAACTCTCGCGATTGACCTGGGAGGGTCCCGATTTATGACCTATGTTCCCGATTCTACGATTGCGGCCTTAAATCTCGCAATAAGCTGCCTCATCCCAATTTCGAAAAAACAACTACACTAAAACAAAAACCGGTGTTTAAAAGAACACGAACTTATTTATATGACACACAAAAGAAGAACGAAAGTCCACGCACCTCGAAAAGTTCGCTGACCACTGCTGTTTTCTGTCGTGTGCGGGGCTCTCCTCGTTCCCCCCAGAAACAGACAAACGCCCACACACCCAGACGGCTGACACTAGTAGGCATGCCCCCCCGCTTTATGGCTCAGTTCAGAGTGGGGACACTAACGGTATAGAGGCTGTAACGCTTCTACATTAACAATGTTTCAGTGAGGCTGCAGGCCGGTTTCAGATCTTCCAAGGCCACGTACGTGGTGACCGAATGCTGGACAAATTTGTTGACCGATTACAGGCGTCGCCCGATACGATACGAAAAATAAGATATACTAGCTAAGCACAGTTCGCAGCAAACGCGTGCGACCACTGAGTTACATTTCACCAGGAAGCTTGACAGCTCATGCGTCACTTTTCAATCGATTACACTTTCATCTCGCAATCCGGCTCTTCCATTTCCTTTGCTGCCCTCTGCCGTTTTGGTAGGGTTTTGGTAGGGGCCGGGATAACTGGTATCGCCAGAACGAAAGCATCCGAGATTATTAGAGGCTTCATGACTTTTACGCTAGGGGAAGGGCGCATGCCCCTGAGGATTGTGAAAAAGGCGTGTTCCAGAGATGTATTGTGCATTGTTAAGATGTGGCCACTGTCTCCATATCGATGTCGTACACGTTGTACATGTTAATAATAATAATCGTTCGGATTTTACGTCCCAAAACAATGATATGACTATGAGGGACGCTTTAGTGGAGGGCTCCGGAAATTTTGAACATCTGGTGTTCTTTAACGTGGCCCTCAGTGTAAGTATATGGGCCTCAAGCATTTCGCCTCCATCGGCCGCGATTCCATAACGCGATCACGCGGTCAGCAGTCGGGCACCATAACCACTAGACCACCGCGGCGGCGTATGTTGTATATGTTGTAAACAATTTTTGCCGTTGATCATTTGCATGCTGCATATGTCGGTACAGTTTCTATTTGCTTCTTCCGATCATCAACAATAAACTATTGGAAGTTAGCGCCCTGTGTACGTCAGTCTTTCTTGCCCTCGTTTTTTTGGTGCTGTACTTGTTTCTGTAATGATCCCTCAAGCTCCGATTATGACGACGACGACGATGACGTTGATGATGGTGCTTGCTTTCGCCTTCGTGTCGTCTTAGGCGAATGCATAGAAGGGACCCTGTGAGTTTTCATTCTTATAAAGAGACCTTAATTTATGCTAATAAAATTATAGCCAGCTCACCGCTCTGAAAAGCGTCGGACTGCGAAGATGTCACCCCTTTCGTAAGGCAGTTCATTTTGCTCCTAAGTGTCGGCAGAGTTTTCACTAATGATTCCTTCTTGCTGCTTCGTTCTTAAGGAGTAGCCATGTGAATCCCGCACGACGATGTGCTCATTCAAGGCCCAGCTGGAGTTCAGCGGTAGCGTCCTAGGCGGCCTTGGCCCATTCTACCCGCCCACTCAACCAAACCGCGTACTACAACCAGAGCTGCATAGAAACGCAAGCAGTGTCATCATCAGCAACCTACGCCATCATCGTTATTTCGTTTCATTTATTTCTTTATTCACTACCCCTCTGTCCTACGCCTACTACTACTATTACAACTACTGCTGTGACCACGCCGACGACGACGGCCCAGGGTAGACTAAAGGCTGGTTCACACCGAAGGCGGAGCAGGCAAAGCGGGAAAGCGGGTTTTTCGTAGCGGCGAGGCGGCTAGTGCGCGCACCTGTTCAGCCGCACGCCGCCTTTGGCTGCCCGCGCGGCCGAGGAGGCGAGGCATCGCGCGCGTGTCGCTATTACGTGGCACTGCTTCCCCCAAAGATACACCAGCGCCACCGCCGCGCCACCACCGCGCCACCACCGCTGCAGCGCGTTCTGATTGGCTGCGGCAAAGCGGCGAGCTCGGACGGGCGGCAAAAAGTTGGTCCGGGAGCAATCGGACTTGCCACCTCGTTTTCCGCCCGCTTTCGCCGCCTGGAGAGGAGGTTTTCCCCGCTTTCCGCCTTGCCGCTTGGCCGCTTTGGCCGCCCCGCCTTCGGTGTGAACGAGCCTTAAGGCTGCTTCACTGCAGAATTCTAGAGTTCTTGCCGTGCCGTAATGTAATTGTAAATGTGACCCCGTGCCTTCTCACGTGTCATACTTTCCTATGAGTCTGAACCGAGTAGCCCACCTGCCTATGTTGACTCATAAGTATATCGTAGTTTTGACAGGTAAAGCCACATATTGAAGTCATATCAGCAGAGAGGCCGAGGGGGGAACACGCAGGCTAGGAAATTACCAAAGCAAGAAATCGGAATGGATGGATGGATGCGAGAGCTTTATTGTGAGTCCTGAGGTGCCACGACTCAAGGCGCAGCAGGCCGCTCCCACAAAAATTATATTTTTTTTCCTGTTTAATTTAGGTTTGCCCTAGCGAACTGCTTGGTTTAACATTTCCGCAGATAGAACCGCGGGATATTTTCCATTCCATTAACTCACCCACCCACCTCTCCCCTCTCTCTCTCTCTACATCACTCACTCACCCATTTTCATAATTTATTTATCGATTTTTAATCGACAATTCTAGCTTGATACTAGCCACAGTTCCTTTGTACTGGCAGTACCATTTACCATAGATTGACGGCGCCGGCTTACGATGAAATTCTCCTTTTTTTCATTCTGCGTGAACGAAAGCCGGAATGCATCAAGGGCTCGTTTCTTTGTTAGACACAACCTAATGAAACCAAAAGACAATGAAGCCAAGAGAAGTATACGGGACATTCTTTGTCGTCTTTAGCAATATAGTGCAGTATTTATTACATAAATGGAAAGGAACTAAGTGAACGAAAATGCCAACTTGCCGCCGGCAGGGACCGAATCTACAGGCTTCGGATTATGCATCCGATGGTCTACTTAGCATCGAATCCATAAAGCAGATCATCGGACGCATAATCCGAAGCTTGCAGGTTCGGTCCCTAGTGGCCAAAAGGTAGCTCGCTCTCACCTCAGGCTCCAACCTCCTTCCCACCGCTCTCCATCGCTGTCCTTCGCTCCGATATCTCCCTCCACTCTCTTCGCATTCCCTCGCACTTGCCGTATTCCATAGCGGGCATTGCCCAATTCCTGTGGAGCATACCCACCTCAGCTTTTCTGTCAACGACGGACGGACTAACGCTCGCCTTGAACCGCTCCGCCGTTAAAAAATCACACCATCTCCCGCTAAAGGGAACCATGTGTAAATGTGAAGCAGCGGGCGCTAACGCTTACACTGGCGGTGGCGTGGACGCTGGCGCTCATCGCAGCGTTGCGCAGGAGAGAAAACTGGGGAGGCGCAAAGCAGGCAGTGATGGAGCAGTGTTTCCTACTGGAACATGCCAATCGCTGCTAATGGGCAATGAGAGACAGAATACTCCGACTGGACACAGAGACCCGCACTCCGCTTTTAGTTAACGCGCACGCTGCGAATTTTTATTGTTCAACAACGCACAGGAGAAATCTCCCACCGGCACCACCTTGGAGGTCAAGATCCATTGCCATATATACGGGGTGGCCAGTGAACGGTTGTGCAGCGCGAGCAGTCGGTTTTTTCAACCAAGAAACTCGCTAGCAGACGCTGCCGGCGTCTGAGTCGCGAGGCGAGAGAGGGAGGTGGGGGGGGGGAGCGTAGGAGAGGGGAGAGGGGGGACGCGCATGTGCAGTGGGAGTGTGGACGCCACGGGCAGGTATGCCTATAGGAGAGAGGGGGGAGCGTAGGAGAGGAGAGAGAGGGGGGGGACGCGCATGAGCAGTGGGAGTGTGGACGCCACGGGCAGGGATGCCTAGAGGAGAGAGGGGGGGAGCGCAAGAGGGGAGAGAGGAGGGGAGGCGCATGCGCAGTGAGGGTGTGGTTGCCGCGGGGAGGGATGCCTGGAGGAGAGAGAGGGGGAGAGGAGGTTTTTTTATTTTTATTTTTTTGAAAGGGTTTGCGCATGCGCAGTAAGGGTGGTCACGCCGGCACACCACCACCACCACCACCACCACCACCGTATTAAGCTTCGCCATAAGATGCTTCACATCTAAAAGACAATGGTGTGCGCAAAAACTCTTTTGTGTGTTTACTTGAACCGCAAGAAAGTGAGGGCAGGTTCGCCCACAAACACACGCAGACTATATCTAAAGGACAGGATCACGTTTTCGGATGAGAAAAAGAAATAAACATCGCAAGATATGAGGTTAAGTGCTTACAGTACTAACTCGCGTGTGCGTGTGTGTGAGGGAAGAGATGGTTGGCCGCTCGTGTTGGAGTAGTTGGTGTGTCCGTATTATATTGCGATCGCAACTATATGGACAGTCGGGGAGCTATTACAGCGAAAGCTGTATATGGCTAGGAGAAACGAAAAACCGTTCGGCATCTGTGTCACGAGCGGTCTCCATTGGCTGTGCTATCAGTTACGTCGTTCTGAGCGTCGTACTCAAGCTCGCGCGCCATTGGCGCGCGAGCTTGGGATCGACGCTTGCAAGGTCAAACACTTGCAGCCACGGCGCGCCCTCTGGCGCGCCGAAGAAACGGCGTTGCGTGCAGAACAGCGTCGACGTGATTCCGGGAGCGCGTTCGCCGGGGCGAGCGCCCGCTTTGGGCGAGAGTTTCTCCAGCGGCACTTTGGCTTCGACTGCGACGTCTGTGACCGCCTGTGGTTCGACCACAACCTGGCAACGATAATTGTGGAAGCCTTCAGAGCAGCGTCGGGTTGAACCCACTGCTAAACACTGGGGCCGCACATTTCAGCTTCGCTGGTTAACCATTTGTACGGAGTGCTTGGGCGGTGATTTTTTTTTGCTGTCGCCGGCACGTTCCGTGTTATAGTCCAAATCTATAACATCACCCCGCGCGTCGTATCTTCTATGTGCGAGCGAAAGATTGCGGAAGCTGCAGGCGGGCGCGGCTCAAGCGAGACGAAACGCACCGGTCAGCTCCTTCGGGCGAAGGAGCGCGAAGGGATGCTGTTGGGGAAGAGGGGCTGCGTTGCTGGGCAGCAAGTGCGCATTTTTAATTAGAAGGGTGCTGTCGCCTATATCGACAGACGTCAGTAGAGGGCTAGTATACCTTGTTACGTGCTGTGCTCTCACCGCTTGCTTCGCGCTCAGACGACAGAGAGCACGCAAACTGCTTCGCTCTGTAGAGCGGTCGTGTTCCTGCGTTTTGTACAGTTACGCGAGCTGCTAGCCTTACTTCCCATAACATTCAAATTTCTTGCTACCGCATTCACTTCATTGCCCTCGCAGAAAAAGGGTGACCTTCCATCTCAAGTGCTTCCTATCAATTTTTGGTCTGCCGATCAGTACGCATTTAAAGGATGGAGATCTGTCAACGCTCGTCGCGTTATCCATCTTCCTTGTTTCGCAGTTTCCTCCAGTACATTTAGTTATGGGCCCTCCCTTCGAAAATCGTGATTATGACTATGTTATGCAATGCAGTCCTGTGGGACTCGGCCATGATCACACTGCTCAGCAACTTCAAGAGCAAGTGACTCGATCGTGCAACCAGTTACAAAGACAGAGCGTCACTGTGCCCCTGAGAATCACCAGAGCCACGGCCGCAGGCATCTGCACCCCTGGAAGTGATAAATAAGAACCCATACACTGAAACCAACGCGTTCTCCGGGCCCTTTTTCGCTCAGGACATGTATACGCATTGAACGAGGGTACTGTATAAATTGATCATACGTTATCACATTTGCCGCTCAGGTATCGTTTGCATTACAACCCCCTTATCCACACATTCATTACTATATCCAGACTCAACTGACCCCATCCTGTCAACAATTCAAGTTTCGGTACGTATTAGAACGTCAGAGAACTGTTACAATTGGTAGGCATTCGTCGTAGCGAGTAGACTAGGGCATACGAGAAGAGACATAATGGAAGAGAAAAGACATCCCGAAAATTTGAGGAAACTTCTGATTCACTCGCTACAGTCGCATGATACAAGCGTGATAAGCCACGGGAGCCGTTCGCGTGGTGTTCTCACTCGTTCGACAGGCTTCGCTTCTTAATCGTCACATCACACATGCCGCTATGAAAGAAACGTCTGTGCGCGTAACATTATCCGTTTCAAACTCTGCTAGAATGCATACCTACCGTATGTACAAATGCACGGTGTCCACTACGCCATAATTGATCCCATTGGGAATCGGTGAAGTAAGCAAGGTGCGTCCGTAAGCACTGTGCGCAGCTGCCCACTTTGTTGTTGCTGTTGCTAATGATTATGATTAGTTATACCAGACAGCTTTGTAGTGCGTTGGCCTTCAAACGAGCCACACGTTGCGCAATTCACACGGTCTGACGCATGTTGCCATTGTACCCTTCTGCCACGCAATACTGCGCCTTTTAACGCAACTCCTCGCATTACATGAAGCCGTTATGGGTTTTTACAGCGAAAGCTATAATGAGATCACAACAAGGGTGCCGTAGTTGTCCGCCGCCGCCGGCGTCTGTAACCGCTATCGCAGGAAATAGGCAAAAAAAAATATACCCAGGATTGAACGGGGTTCGAACCTGGGTCCGCTCTGTGCCAGCCTAGTATTCAACCACTGAGCCACGCCGGGTTTTTTTTTTTTTTTTGTTTTCTGTATTACCGGTTTATTAAAATCGCATGTACATCAACAACAACCACGCTGGTGCTCGAAATTCCGGCGCACAAAAACCCTATAGGAGCGTTACGTTGCGCAGAAACCGCGGCAACATACGCAATATAACGTTGTAGAAGAGTAAAATACCAACCAGGCTTCAAAGAATGCGAATTGTGTAACCAGGCGTCACGAAATATGAATGGCATTACGAGTGGGTCGTTGAATGCTTCCAACCCCATTACAAAAGGCTCAGCCATAATTCTTCATCTTCATCAGCCACCAAATCAATTAATGAAGTAGTGGGTACCTTGCAAGCGGGTTCTAGAAATGGCGCTCTTCCAGCTTTCGCTGTGACTGTGTTGCGCTTCCCGCGCAGGCCTGGCGTTTTTTTTTTTTTTCGATGCAGTTTCGATCAGTGCCATGGCTCTGCAGTAAAATACTTTTCAATCAAAAGATTCGTGTTAAGAATCTTCGTTCTTCTGTCTGCATAAAGTCGCGCATTCACCACGATTTCTATGCGCCTACGATCGCTACAAATAAACTAAATATTGGGTGGTTAGCCTCCGGTAAACGTTCGAACGGTTGACGTTCGATTGATCTCTTATTAATACAATGGATTGTATGCCCTACGTAGAAGCGACCGCAGCTAAAAGGACACGCATAGACGTAAACAGGACTTACGTAGAAAGAGCAGATGAAATGGAGAAGACGGCCGGACATGTGCCTCGTGAAACACATCGGAAAGTTTTCAGAATGCCGTACTGGCATAGTTCACTTGACTGCGATCACTTCGTCGCGTCGACAGCCCGTGTACTATTTAGACGTCAATTGGCCATAAATGTCACTGAGCGGGGGTTCACCCTTGAATAATTTCTTTCGCTGTCGGGATTCTAAACGCAGAGCAATATTCGATGATTGCGAAGTTTTATAGAAATGTAAGAACGAATATACACGTGTTATGCTTAATTTTAGAAACCATTTCTATTGCACAAGCTATAGGCCATACTGAACGCTCTTAAAGTAGTCTTAGAAAGCACCATAGATACACTTGCATAAATTACCTTATAAAGGTTACATAGCCACATTTACATAGGCACAAATGGACGCTTCCATAAGTACAAAGGCATAAACCGTAAAGTACAATGCAGCCTTTCGAAAACACAAGCACAGAAGTATAAAAGAATTAAATACATCACGAAAGAGCAGTTGAATCATTGAGCATATCGGGCTAGAATTTCGCATGACCTCCCACAGGAGAGGAAACACTTCCGAACATATATATTCTTGCAATAGATTACCAGCTAGGTGAACAAAGGTGGTTTGGTGCGCCTCGAAATTTACCACTATTGACTACGTAATATACTGATTCCAGCAACTGATTCGACTTCTGAACAACCCATTGAAGGAGTGGAAAACGGAAAAGGCCTGGAGAAAGGTTATCAAGCTACGAAAAGTGATCCATGCGGGGAACGACAAAATGTCTTTCGCACTTTACAAATTACAGATGTTGAGGACATCGGTTGATTATCGATCCTGTGATTTTCCTTGCCTGCTTTAATATTCCCACTGCCCCGCGGGGGCGTCTGCGCAAGCAGGCATTTGGTAAGTGGCGTCACCACGGATCTCAGCCGACGGGGTCGTTTCGGCCCCCCTTCCACGCCTTGCCGCGCGTGGCTTAGCCGTGTCTTGGGAAAAGGGGATTCTGGGGGTTGAGCCGACGCCGGTTGATCGGACTTTCAAGGCCCCCCGGCAAAGGCAACACACCCCTTTGACGCCGGCTTCTTTTAAATGCGAATGCATTTCTTAGCCGGGCTATGTCAGGCGGCGTTGTCCGGCGTTGTCCGCGGAGGAGGAGGATAGGTTGAGGAGGTGTCCGCGCGCCGGCAGGTGTTATCTCTCCGCTCTCACTCCCTCTCCCATAGAGTGTAGGAGAGGGTAGGTGCAGTGCTTCGCCTCTTCTTCTCTCGCCGTTCGCTCTCTCTCCTCCCTGCGCCCCACTCTCCCGTCCGCTCGCACCTCACTCTCGACCGTTCGCTGGCTGGGCGCATCTCAAGGCGATGCCAGAAGTAGAGAGGAGGAGCGCGCTCTGGTGCGTGAGGGCGCTCGCATCGCGGGAGGTCGGCGGAGCGGCGGGAGGTCGGCATCGCGGCGGGAGGTCGGCGGAGCTCCCGCGATAAAAAAAAAAAAACAGGCGCTGCGCCGTGCTCCCGACCGGGCTGAAGAAATTAGGCGCCTTTTCCTTCTTCGAACCACAACCACCATATATAAATGGAGTGAAGCGCGCGCGAAATGCATTCGCATTTCCTCACGATTCCCTTCGGGGAGGTGGGGGGCATTTTTTTTACTTCTTTTACTTCCACGCAACAAAGACGCATGCATAGGAGACGCAAATAAAAGAGAACCCATTTACAAGCAGTTTCTGATTGTTCACGCACACCTAATCTCGAAACAATGAAAAAACCACCCAGGGACATTACCCATATCACAAATCCATGAAATGACAGTCTGACAGCAAATTCAGGGCTGGGCAGTATCGCGATACAAGAGCACTGCGATAGCATTTCAGAGATACTTTTGAGTATCTGTATTTCTGTACCGATATAAATTTGATTCTGTATTTTTAACGCGAGAACGTTAAAGTGCTCGTTTCGCAGAAATTTCGGCGTCGGTGTCCGCGTCGGTGGCGGCGTCGTTGGTTGCGAGCGAAAAATGATCATCTTGTGCGTGACCGAAAAATCGAGAAAGATGCAAATAAAATAAATAATAAAAATGACCGGGTCCCAGTGAGGATCGAACCCAGGCCGTCTGTGTGGCTAGCAGGTCTTCTACCACACAGCCACGTTTCTGCTTGGAATTCCATTGAAAATAACTTTCATGCTTTACAAACACACGCGTCCTGTATACAGGCGTCACAATACAACATGTAATATCGCAGTAATATTGCGTGGTACAGGCGTACATTGCCATCGGGCGTCAGAAGATGTGAATATCATAATGGCATCATGGTTCAACGCCGGCCACCCATTACAAAAGGCCCCCCACATTACTGCGCGTATTCCCTTAAGACCACGTAGTGGGTGCATAGCAAGTTCGAAAACATTTCCCGCTCATAATTGCTGGTGGTTTAAAGCATGCTACCCATTACATAGTATGCACTAAGTGATTCAAGTACGTACTAGGGACAGGATATGGCTGTCGCGTTCAACTCTTAAAGGCTAAGCTTAAGGGTCCCCCAATTTTTTATCACAGTAGTAAAATACTTTTGCGATTTATCGATTGTATTGCGATACTGTGAAGGACACGGCTATCTAGTTGCCTTTTAAAGTCGATAGTCTTTCTTGGGATACTTCAAAGCACAAATTTTGGTCTGTCCTGTCTGTCTGTCTATCTGTCACCCGATTCAGCTACTCGGCCAAAGTTTAACTACTTTCTGAACGCCCAGCCATCTTGAACTGGTGTTTGCGTTCATACTTGTGAACATATTCAATCAAAAAGCAAATGCTACGCACACCTGAGGTGCAACATTAATATGTAAGGATCAGGTCGTGTGTTCTTTTATTATAAAATACATAGATACGTAATTCTACAGATCCTGTTGTTTTTTAGGCAGTGCTGAAAATGCGACGCTGTGCACGAACTGCGACGCTTTGCACGAAAAAGCCCTGTGGCGACGATAAGGTGCGGCCGCTGGCAGTGGCCCTTGGTTCAGCACGAGCTCAAGTTTTTCGATGGCGTCCATATCTCGCGCAGCGCCTCCTCTATTTTATCCAGACAGATGTGGCCACTTCAACGTAGAGTAGGCGCTGTCTGAGGCAAGGAAAAACATAGTACGGCCGGCACAAGACTATCGTCTTTCGGCGACATTTGCAGCAAAGCACGCGGATACGCGGCCAATTTTCTTAGATGCGAAGCAGCTCTTCGACTAGCCTGTGTAACGCTGTCCCTCCGTGCGTCCGTACGAACGCTCCGCAACGCGCTCCCCTCGCCGCAGGTGTTGGAGCGGTGCCAAATAGGTCACGCCGCAGCTGCGCGTTGACGTCACGCTCCCCTCGCAGTGAACGCTGACATCACTCTCTCCCTCGCCTGCCGCGCGCTCGCCGCAGCGCCCGCAGCTGCCGCCTCGTCCGTTCACCCGCAACACCTGCCGCTACCGCCGCTCGCTCGGCTACCGCGACCGCCGCTCGCTACACCACCGACTCGTCGGTTTACGCGCAAAATTAACACCATCTTCCCAAAGGGAACCCTGATGGGATGCGAAGCACCCGCCTTAGCGCTGTTCAACCCGTGACGCCACCCGTGCGCAACGCTGCTGCTTCGCATCCCATCAGGGTTCCCTTTGGCAAGATGGTGTTTACAGTTGAAAGGTCAAAACAGAATCCGCTCCTCAGGCATTCGCTTGTTTCTTGTGTAAACGGCTATGTTTATGTTGTTGGTGTTGTTTTTCTTGTTTTTTTTTTCTTTTTTTGTCGAAAATGAGCTGAGACGTGTTTCAAGGGAGGGGGAGGAAAGTTTATTTTGTGCCAAGGCAAGCCAAAGCGCGCAGCCAGTCGGCGACATATGAAGGACGGCGATGATTTTCCTCCAGCACAGAATGGCCCGTGCCGTGTGGTCAAGCGCGCGACACCGCTGACGGCAGAATCGCGGAGGCGGTGTTGTCGGCCTTCCCCGACAAAAGTCGCTGTCTCTCAAGGCCAATGCAGTAAGCCTAATTTTTTTCGGGTCGCAAGCCATCGCTCCATGACCCCCCGCGCAGATACCACCTTGGAACAAAGGCGCTGCAATGTTTCGCGCACGTTCATTTCTCAAAGTGGCCGCCAAGTCGAAAAGCAGTTCCAGTAGTGGCGGCGTAAGTGACTAGAGGATGGCTATCTTTGCCGCGCTTTTAGCCACCCCTCAAGCGTGTCAGGGTGCATTCCTAATAGATTTACGAAGTTAAAGCGGTCTTTTGTGGTACCAGGCTCCCCCCGCCTGCGGAGTCGACCTCGCCAGTTGCAGTTGGCTGGAACTGGTGTTGGCAGCGTAGGTGGAGGTGATAGCTTTATTGAAGAGTGACCTTTTCGGCCCAGGCGTCGAGTTCTTTTTGTTTTTCTTATCGGGCGCTCTGAGCAGCTGTCCCTGCTTCCACGCTTGTCTTCAGAGATCTGGCAGGAGCGACCTGAGGGGGCTTAATCCCTCTCACCCTGAACAAACGTGATCTTAGGAATTCAATGGTTGACTTGGGCAGATTTGACATGTTGGGCTCCATTGCGCGTGGGTAGTTACGGACAGCCTATACTGCTAGGGGAATCCTCAGCCGTCTGGCCCGACGCCAAACGGCCCAGACGGCTTAGGATTTCCAACATGGGGACCGACTTCGGCCTCATAATGGTCGGAACAGACCCACGTGAGGGTGGAAGTGTTTCGGTACCTGGGTGACCCGAGAAGACATATCTCCATGCTGCAGGACTATCCGGCTATGCAGGTGGTACTTATTCACTTTAACACGAATTTGTCCTCGTCTGCAGTGGTAGAGAGACTTTTTTTCTTCTCCGAGTCGTGTGTTGAGGCATTACCCAAGCTGTCTGGAAGACAACTCACTTGAGAAGCTCCTGTTGCTGAAGTGCAATCAAGACAGCAACCTTCGCAGCAAAACAGATCATATGTGCAAATTAATTGTATAAATCTTGTCGATTCACTGGTGTTCGTTAGTGATTTGTCTGTGATTTGCTTGAACTATGCTATTTCTAGCATAGCTCATTTTGTTTTCACCAAATATATCGATTTCGGTGTAATGCTTGTCACTCTTGCTGTGATATGGTTGTGATGTGTGCGTGAGTGAGTGGTTGTTTCTCCGCGTGAGGTGCGAGAAGCAGAAGGCGGCGACAACTGTGGTGCACGTGCGAAAATGCGCGCGAACGTGGGGATGTGTGGTGTCGAGGAGAAAAGTGAAGGGAGACGGAGTTCGATGGGAGACAGAGTCGGGTGACCGGGCCCGAGGATCCCACCCTCTGCGACGCGTTCCAGGAGTTGAAGCGAAGGGCTTCACCTGGCCGTGTGCGCTCCCCGCCTCCAAACGTCGCAGCAGCGTTCCGGTGTCTTCGGCAGCCCTCGCAAGCCAGCACTGACCTCTTCGAAGACGTCGTTCCACTTGTCGGCGTGCGTCTCTTCGCCTCGCTCACGCAGACCGACCCTTCATCCTGTGGGTGAGCTCGCGTCGGACTATCTGACTCTCTGTTTATGTAGAGACGCTTGTTAGCCAGTTCGTGTTCCTTTTTGTGTTCGCGTTGTTTCCTCTGTGTGTGTGCGTGTGCGTGATTTTGTTTGCATGTGTGTATAAAGTGCGTTGTGAACCTGCAACAGCCTCGTCATTTGGTGGGACCGTCAGCATTACCATTCATATATTAACCCATTAAGGACCACGAATGAACTACTGGTGTGATTTCATTGAAATTTTGCTTATTTAATTAAGCAGAACAGATAACCACACGTGCAAATTTTCATAGAGTTACGTGCGTTTCTTCAGGAGTTATGATACTGTACTATAAAAAGTACGCTGGGCCTTCGTGATAGCGACGGGCAAGGTGACTTGATGCAAGAATGGCGAGTACGCTGGGCCCTTGTGAAACGAATAACAAAGTTATCTTGGCCCATGCAACTTAATCAAGGACCAGTGCTTTAGGCAAAGCGTAACGTCACGCTTTTCGCCGCACCACTTTGATGTATTTTGGAGGAATTCTACTGTTTTGCCGGCTTCTTGTGAAAATGTCCGTATGGATAGAGGGTAATAGCAAGCACAGTAGAATCTGGAGAGCTTTGATACTTCTCTTGGGTACAACAAGGCGCAGTCAATGTTTTGCTGTTATGCGACTAAATGACAATAGTCAACGCGTAGAGGGTCTGCTAAAACCTACAATGTGGTAGCAGACCCTTTATGCGATGTCTGCGGTTATTTCGATCATCTAGGTAAATAGGGGCTGGTGCCACTTTTTCTCAGTGATGAAAATTCTCTAGTCATTCGCAGCTTAATCGTAGAGCTCAAACCCCCCTCATGGCATTGTTACTGCGCATGAAGAAGGAAGACAGTGGCACTACGTGTTTTTTTATTCTCAGTGAATGGTCACCACGATACAGAGCATAGTGACTCAACTGTGTAGCCTTTCGTCAGCATAATAATTATGCTCTTGTCTTTGCCATTTTCGAAACAAAGCTGCTTTCCTGAGTAAAAACAGAAGTTATCTTACCCACGTTCCTCTCGTTCCATGTTTTTTTATCGTTAGCAGAGAGCATCCATTCGTACCGTCGTCATTCCCCTCCTCCTCCTAAGTTCCCATGTTAGGGTCAGAATCGCCAATCAAGAGGCTCTCGTATATTCACAGCGACATCTTTCGCAGCCTCATGAGTCTGAGATAACCGAAAAAACGGCATTCATAACAAAAAAAGCCTGTTGAATCTATGATGCAACGCACAACAAGAATTACATGTATGCTCCCACGAAGTCCCAGTGTACTAAATAAAGTACAGCAACATTTGATTACTCCTCACAGCAAAACTATGCCCTCTATAGGCTTATCGCGCTTTGCAGGGATTGAATTGCTCTTCCTGAAGCAGAAACCCTACTGAAAAAAATCCGCATACCGTCATACGGAAAACTTACGGATTCCGCATATTTTCCGTATAAAATATATGGATTTTGTACGGACGTATACTGATGCTTACGGAAATTGTAAGGAACGTACGGAAGCATCATATGGTACATAAGGAATTCCGTATGGGCGTACGGATGTGGCCATAAGGAACATGCGGATGCCATATCTGTTATACGGATAGACTCATACGGCGATACGGAATATACGGAAAGAACAAACGGAATCCGTATGGGCTATGCGGAAAGATCCACGTGGCAATAGTAGTATACGGAAAGCATGGTGTTCTACGTGAAACCATGACCATAGGCGAGCGCACGGGGGGGGGGGGGGGGGGGGAGGGGGCGCCCCCTTTTCCCTCTTGTCACTTAAGAGGGAGGGGCCGCCCTCCCTCATAGCCTCCTCTATACAATTCTGTGCCCGTCAACCGCTCCCTCGGCGACCGTCGTCTTTCCCTCTCACCCACCATGGTATTACGCTACATTCCACCGCGGCGCGGCGCCACCTACGTTGGGCTTGTCTTTCGTGGCTTGAGGCGCTACTGCCAGTGTATCGGACGCTGCCGTGTGTGTGCGTGTGTGCCTGCAGGAAAGGTTTATAATCTGCAGGATCTCGTAACGCCTTGGGAACCCGGAGGTGCATGACGCGACCTGCCACAACTCTAGTTACATCGGAGAACCACCTATTTTTGTGTCACCATGGACTTTGCTTGCTCGACCACGTTTCCCGCTTGCTTGGCATTACAGCTTCGAAGGTTTACCCGCCAGTGAGAATGCCATGCCTTCATTGCAGTTAAGGATGGCGGGTCAATGCGATTACCTCGCAACGGCAGGACCTGTGTGAGAGATTGTGCTATTTCTACAGCCTCATAATATTTAGCATGGTCAGTGGTGGCAGACGTGAAGAAGTGCGTGCCAGTACAGTGGTGTCGTGTCGTTTCGCATACAGTGCACATTGTTTGTACTTATTCTGCATACGTATATAGGTACGCGTGCAGAATAAAGGTTCAGTTTTATTGCCAGTGTGAATGCCATGCCTTCATTGTAGATAAGGGTGGAAGATTAGTGCCATTCCGTTTGCAGTGCCGCGTGAGATCTGCTGCTGTTTCTACATTCTCGTCATATCTGGCATGGTCAATGGCGGCAAGTGTGAACAAGTGCATGTGTTGTGGCGTGTGCCAGGGTGTCGTGTCATCTGACAGTGTGCATTGTTTATGCTTATTCTGATTGGTGTGTGCCTGGGTGTCGTGTCGCCTGACAGTGCTCATTGTTTATGCTTACTCTGCGTGTGAGAACTGCCACTGTTTCTACATTCTCGACACATGGAGCATAACCAGTGGGGGCAGACGTGAACAAGTGGGAGGGTGGTGATGTGTGCCAGGGTGTCGTCTTGTCTTACAGTGCGCATTGTTTGTGGTTATTCTGCGTGGTGCATGCGAGGGTGTTGTCATCTGACAGTGCACATTATTTAGGCTTGTTCTGCGCGTACATGTGCAGAATAAACATTATTCAGTTTACTTTGATCTCTCGATTAAGCTGTCCTCAAACAAGTTCTGACTTAATGGAAGACCTTGCCTGCATTGTATGGACTCGCTAAACCAAAATGACTATGGTATTATGGCATCCATAATACCACATTTCCGTATATATGGAAGCCGTATATACGGAGGATACGGATCCGCATAATCCATATATATGGATTCCGTATATCCGTATAATCCATATATATGGATTATGCGGATCCGTATCATGCGGATCCGTAATACCATAATTCCATATGTACGGATCCGTATCTTCCGTACATACGGATTTTTTCACTAGGGAACCGTCCGTTTTTTCAACATATAAAATGTGAAACTTCAAATTAATTTAGAAAAAGTAGTACTGACCACGTGCGTTTAACAGGCTCTCAATTTCCTAAAGTTTGACGACTCATAAAACATAAAAAACATAACCTAGTCAATATTCCAAATTAGGATTTTCTTGCTGCAACCTTTGGCATCAGAAATTGTAATGAGCAAGGTCAGAATATTCTGTTTTGTATTTTCTATGCCCAAAAAAAGGAAGTGTACTTTTTAAAGTACACTGGTCCCTAATGGGTTAAGAACCCACATCGTTCTCATTACAATAGTATACTTTTAACACGAAAGTATTTTGCCAGAGTCCACCGGTGACGTATTTCCGTCATGGAAATGACGTTGAAAAAATACACATGATTAGAAAAAATACACATCATTCGCCCGCGACAAGCGATGTCTGGCACGCTATCCACTGCGCCACAGTCGCATACTCTGCAGGCTTCAAAAACGCGCCTTTTATATCTACCACTATCCTTTCACAGTGCTCTTGCTAAAGTGAAGTAATGCATCCTGACCGTTAAATTCACGATTAGTTCCTTCAAAGCGTCGTTTCTAGGCGGCCATCCCATTCGGCGCGTTTCCAATAGAAGTGCAATTTCGTCGACGCATTAACACACTGCCAGGTGGCGACCTTACCCCCCAGCGTCGGCCTCGCTCATAGCATCCATCCATACCAAACATAGCTCTGCGACGCGCGAGTGCTTCGCGTGGCTACAGTGTACTAGAGCGTGGCTGTAACTTTGCATTCCCATCTTACGCTCGACCCACGAAGAAAAATTACAGCTGGCCAACGGGGAAGACAGGACGCGTGTTGCGTTGCCCTTTGGTGGGGCAGCGCTGTTCAATAACTCTAACATGCCGCGAGCAGGCGAGCTTAGCCCAAGTTCTGCGTCCAATCAGTGACGCTCTTCTGGCAGTCACACCGCTTTCTCTGATTCCGCTCTCACCGTACAGCTACCATAAGCATCTATTGTCGCGTAATAAAACCCGAGCCCTAGACCAAGACGACCATCTTTTTGTTCTACTACTCGTGCTAAACCTTCTTCCTTCTCTTCTCCTTGTTGCCGCCTGTCGGCAATCATCAGCAACATATTCCCAAGGGGACAAGGCGATCACTAGGCAGTTGATTCTCGCTGACTTGCCTCTAGAATGTAGACTTTCTGAACGGTCGTTTCATTGTCTGTCCAGCAATAGTCGCACTGTAGACATGCGCGCTATACCGTTCTTTCACGGGTGCAGTGGCATAACTCCGCTCAGCTACCGTAGCACTTGACGTGCGCTGTAGTCATGCACAAGCACAAATGACCCGCACGTAGCCGAGACAGTTCACGAACAGGTCCCATTGTGCGGGGATTGAAGTAATGGCAGGTATGACCGGTTCTATCGGATCCGCAGCTCCGCTGTGAGACGCTCACGATAGTGCATGTGGCGGGGAACGTCCACTCGCAAACACCTTGCAATCGGAAAACGTAGGTCGTTGCAGAAAGCACATGTTGTGTCTTCAGAGCAAGAAGTTCGATCTAGTCGGCGGTTGCAGTTGTGTTCGATCGCAGGACGATCGCTTTTTTTTTTGTCTATCGGATGAGGCGCTCTGACTTGCCTCCCACACAAGGAGTCCAACGCCCACGAACTTCCATTTGACGACTGGTTGACACCGGAAGACGATGAGTAGCTGAACAACATCAGCGTCGAGCTTTGTACTCTTGAGCAGGAGATTCTGACTTAGCGCGTGCGGGGAAGCGTCGAACACAGCACGAAGCCTTGTGATGGCATATCGGCGGATGACTGCTTGATGGGGCATATGATGGAGCATCTTCAGCGGCGCTTAGGTCTCCCATAAAATTTGATGGTGCTCACTTCAAATGCCTGAAGTTCTGGCGGAGTCTCGTCCTTTGCTTCAGTGGGTGGCTTGACTCCGATGACGTCGAGACGCCGCATCGCAGAAGGATCGCAGTCAGGGAGAGAAGTCGTGCTGCAGTTCAGGAAGAGAGCGCTCGTAGGTGAACTGCCTGCGTGTTCCATTGTTCCCTGAACGGTCCATCCAAACTTGGTTTCCACGGCCGTCAAGATCACTGGACAAGCGATCAATCCTTCCTGTTGCTACTTTCCAATACACGTCGGAACCAAGTAACACGCCTATTTCCTGTGGGTTCCATGTTTCGGGATGAATATGCTGTCAGCAACATCATAGTTTTTGTCGCACAGAAGCTCCAAGACTGTGCTGTTGATCGGCGGGCTTGTTACCGTGCGCACTTCGGGTACCTCCAAGGCCTCCACGGTCACCGCTACGTCCCTACGTTGGCCTCGAAGAGTCAAAGCTACTCTTCTGCTTTGCATTACTTGGCGGGGCTTCGAGTGGCCGAACGTAACCAAGGAGAGTTCCTCGGTTCCGATTACCGGGCATCCGAGGGCCTTTGAGAGATCCCTTCGAATAAATGTGCGCTGGCTGCCGCTGTCGAGGAGAATGCGTACGAGACGCCTTCGTGACCCGCACTCTACCCACACTCGTCCTGTTTGCAGAAGGACTGCGTTGACTCCGCTCAGGGCGCTTGGGGCAGATGTCACTGGAGGCGTATTCGTGCCTCGCCTGGTGATACGTGGCTCGTCCTGATTTACTGTCGTCTCGTTTGCAAGGGTCGGTGCAGCTGGCTTGAACAACTCACAGAGGATGGTCAAATGTCGCCGATGGCACTTGCTGCACATGATGCTGCGCGCACGTCGACAAAAACGTGCCATGTGGTTGCTCCTGCCGCAGCGGTAGCAGCATCGAGCATTGCGCAAACGATCCCGTTTTTCATCCGCCGAGAGCTGGACGTTGCATTCCTCGATGGTGTGACGAGAATCGTTGCATAAGAGGCAAGCTTCTCCCGTAACTGCAGCAGATTCGGCAGCGAGTGCGGACGCCGTTGGCAGATGTCCCACTGGTTCTGGCGGAGGCTCGACGTCTTAAAGTAGCAAACGCGAGAAAGCTGACGCCGTTCTTCCTGACCCGCCTTCCTCTCTAATCTCGATCTGAATGCGCAGGAAACTAAGCATTTCTGCCCCCTGGCGAGCTCTTTCTTCAGGGGTCGCGATGCCGGACATATCCTGCGGCGCCTCCTTGACCTTCTGGCGATAGAGTATAGCCAGATCGTTGGGCAGACACTTCATTAGGACGTGGTTGAGGACAACGGTGTACTGGTCGGGTGAGACGCCCAAACCGGTCAGTGCAGAGACTCGGAACTGGACCTTGTCGTAGAGCAGGCGACGTTTCTCAACATCGGCTGAAGACTTGACCGGTGCCAAGGTGAGCAGGTGGTCAACGTGCTCGTTTATGAGCAAGTCGAGTCGACGAAATCACTCCCTTAAAGTCTGGATAGCGATGCTGTAGTTATCTTCGGTCAATCGAATGCCTTCAATGGCTCTCTTGGCTGCTCCACTCCAATACGACTGCAGGTACTTGAACTTTTCAATCTGCAAAAGGTCTTCGTTCAGGTGTATCGTGGCACTGAAGTGATACCAGAAGGACTGCCAATCGCGAAGTGCGCCGGAAAAGGTCGGAATCTGTAGCTTCGGCAGGACCACTGCGCGATGATGTGGCGCGGTTCCTTGTCTGGTTGTCACTTCTGTTACTGGAGGTGAAGAATCACTAACCTCGTTGCGTGTTGAGGTGCTGGCACCGCCGGCGTCGGCGTTCGGTACTGTAGCCTCCGATTTCGCAGCGCTCGTTGCCGTGGCCTTCTGTGTAACCTCTCGGAGAAAGAACCGCGCTCGGGACACGGCGTACGACACCTTTCGGTCGTATTCATCCGCGGCCCCGAGCTCTTCCTCGTAAGCGTCGTCGTCAGTTGCATCGAAGATTTCCTTGTTGAGGTTCGCGAGCTCCACGTTCTTCTGGGTGAGGTAGGTAACGTGAGAGTCGACTTGACTGACATCGGGAACGAAGGCCTGCAGTTCGTCGGTCAGGAGCGTGATTGTACGCGTGACGCTGGCCCTGACGACGCCTCGGTTCTTGCGCAGCCACTCCAACGATGCCATTGAAGCTAGAAGTCTTGGAAGGGCGATGACCGGGGGGTTTCGGCACCAGAAAGAATGTCGCGTAATAAAGACCCGAGCCCTTAGACCAAGATGACCATCTTTTTTATTCTACTGCTTGTGCTACACCTTCTTTCTTCTGCTTGTGCTACACCTTCTTTCTTCTCTTCTCCTTGTTGCCGCCTGTCTGCAATCATCAGCAACATCTATCTATGGCAACAAGCGTTTGTTTAATCATTGATCATGGACATTAGTCGTTAGGATACTGATGTACCACCAAGCATCAACGTGGACGCATCCACGTTAAACGGTGATCTGTCAAACACCAATAGACATTGTGCATGCTGTCTTATATCAGTGTACAGAAAAACATTCAACTACCTCTGTTAGGACATGTTTCACTTTCGTTTTATCCCGATTGCTATCACGGAGGGATCAACCATGTTCCTTTTGCCGCAATTGACACCAGTAAATCTGTGATTATTACCAATTATATATTTTGGTCCCCCCTCTGTAATGTCTTAATGGCGTTGAAGCTTCAATGCACAGCAACTTTATTTAAAACATTATGCAGCACTTAAATGTCTTTGCGGAGTATGACCATCCGCGAAATAAAAAAAAACTATTCCAGTAACTGCATTGCTGTATCTGTATTCCGGGATACTTTTTGCGTCTTGCAAAAGTATCTCCCAAATATCCCGTTACGTCACAGGCAAATGTATTACAGCATTAGTGTTTTAGGCTTCCAACCCATGCATTTTGATATCTGTATTCTGGAATACTTTTCAGAGTGTCTCTGCCCAGACCTCGACAGCATCTATAAATCTGCTTGATATCAAGTTGACTTTGTGTTTGTCTCTAGAGGAGAAGCAGTGGTATGAAGAAGGAACTCTGATTCCGTTCACAGTCACAAAGACGCACGCAACAGATCGAAGTACACCTAATACTGTTGCTCATAAAAAGAATGCGCAAGTAGCGACCGCAATTATGAGTAATTTGTTTGATTAATCTCTTAGGACGGGCTGGAGAAAAATGGCGGGTGTGCAGGCGAAAGGTACGTGACTCCTAGCAGCAGTTTTGGTCGAAGAAATGGGGATATGGTAGACTATAAAACGGAGAGTAATACCGTCTGCTCATGAAGTGTAGCTTAGAAATAAAAGCGGCTCCTGCTTTGCCAACATATAGCACCATTTGCTGCCGTCATAGAAAATAGACACCGGCACTGTTCAAGCACATGCTGGTTCGAGCTTGTTGGTGTAAATCATATTCGATTAAATTCGCAGTAAGAACGATGAAAGATGAAATTCACAGTAAACGGGAGCCACGTTTGATGCGCATCTCGTTGTCTGTGTTATTTGTCCTCTGTCATTTTGCGTCGCGGATTTCTTCAGATATGGAGTTCATTGTTTTCCGCCTAATTACGTTCTGCGGTTCAACTATCTCCAGATTGCTGCAAACCGCTATCCTACTTTATCTGCTTTTCTTTTCGAAAGCTTTCCTGGTGCTCTGCTTATACGTATATAGTTAGGACCTCTAGGAAACGGGATTTCAATTTTCTGAAACTCAGACCCTGTTGCAGAGCGCCATTCGACGACGCCGTTTTCTACCCCACGAGTGACCATGTGTCCCCCACGAAGTTAAAGTTAATGAAGAGGAGATCCCGAGTGTGTTTGCCAAAGCCCTGCGAAAGACTGGAAGCATACTCTGGTTTTATTCCTGTTGATCCAGATAGCGAATCCTCGTATATGTTCTTCCTGCATATCGTCGCTGAGGTAAGCCTGTGCATGTGGGAGTTTGTTTTTTCGTGTGTGAGATGTCCTGGCCATTTTCGCCCGCAAAGTCACATCCTAACAAGGCCATTAAAAATAAGATTGCGTCTAAAAAATATTAGTAAGGTTTTAATTAGTACGCGAGGAAGTAATGGCTGCCAAGCCAATCGGAAGCAGATGGCATGTGTCAAGAAAAAGCGTTAGTACCAAAGATACCCGCGCATTATATGCCCGGCCGGCTTTTTCAGAGGGAATGATTCACGGGACACGATGAAGCCAAAAAGAAACAGTGCATACTATAGTCGGATGCAACTTAAGAAGTCTGGAGAGGCCTCGCCCAGATCACCGAAT
>JALIZH010021676.1:0-60000 GCA_030522465.1 Rhipicephalus appendiculatus
CGTCCGGTCAACGCTGCCAATGTCGGTTTTTCTTAACTCTCTCACATATAAATTACCAATGTCTGTACTCGCCATTCCTCGGTAGATATAAACTGTCAAACACCTGTGGCGCATAGCCGCATACCGTGGCCTGTGGTGTACGGGTATGTGCCACACGTGTCTGGAGGAAAGGGTTTGACCTAGTACGCGACAGGATTTTCACATTATTCATGTCATGACCAGACAGTCATAGTCGTTCAACCCACTTACCCTCCCATTCAAATTTTGGTCTACCCCACGTTAAGGAGGTGATCACGAGAGCATCCAGGCCTAAGCGGCTAGATAGATACGTAGACATAAACGCTAAAAGTGTCTGCAGTACGCAAAGATATGCTTCGCATTCAATAACTTCAAGAAAGAGCCCTCATGCACTACGGTTGCAATCGCATAAACAGCGAAGTGATAAAATTAATCCAGGGACTCGGCACTCAGTGGCGTATCCCGTGGTTTTGAGTTTCTTTGGGATATTGTGAATCGTGACGGCGCGCAGCACTGTAGCGCCACAGAACCTGTCGTCTCGCCACTGTCGTTCCCTTCTCCTCGCGTTCTTCTTGCTATCGCCGTCTTTAATCCTCCCGCTGCACTCCGCGTTCGCTCTCTTTCGTCCTCGTTCGCTCAGCCCGTTACGACGACGCCGACGCTGCTCAACGCAAGAACGGACGCCTAAGAGCGGCGCCTTAACTAGTCACACGGTCCATCATGCATTCGCCTAAGACGACTGGAAGGCGACCACCGTCTTCTTGTTCTTCTTAGTCAATGTATTGATCCCCACCCCACGCCCCCTCGAAACCTTTCTGCCCCCCAACATGGTTCTGCATAATGGCGTCATCATGGGAAGTCACGCCTTGTGACGTCATAGTGGCTTCATGATGATGCCACGAAATTTTGGTGACCTGTGATGACGTCATATGGTGACGTCATCACACGACGATTTATTGAATCGCTGGCTTTGACACCCACGGTCACTGTTCGCGTTTGATGAAGTATGCAACGCCTTAACAACAACAACAATAAAAGGATGTCTCCTTAATTGTGATAGCCAGGTCAGTTTACAGTGCGGACTCCTAGGAGTTCTATGCTCCCGCAGCTTCATTCATTGTATGTCGCGAGGCTCGGAGGCCGTTGTCTGGAAGAGATTAACGAGGAACTGGGCTTTCGTGATTCGGGGACTGACCGAAAGAATGTCGGGGAGTCGACAGGAGAAGAATGCTCGCGGGATGTACAAGATCATTCGGTGGTGAGACCGCAATATATAAGCGGCCGGTGAGGAGCCACCCTCTTTCATTAAACGGAGAGGTATGACGTCACTGCGCTGGAGTGTATGTCCCATTTATTAACGGAGGCACGAAAACAGACGCTCCTTTCACACCGCTTAGTCGGGAACAACAATGCGATCTAAGTTTTGTGAGCCCTCAACGCCTTTGTTATGCCATGCAACCACGATAGTTCCTCCACTTCACACTTCTTCCCCTTGGAAACTCTTCGGCCTTGTCAAAGCATACTTAAACCACATCATGCGGGGGTGCCCTTAGCACCCTCATTCATCCTACCTTAAACAATTGTGAACTAGTGAGGAGCAGTGGGACGCTGCATTGCGTAGATCCAGGTCCGTGCTCCTATAGTTTGTTGAGAGGGCTGAGGAGGCCTACTTCAAGAAGTTCACATGAAAAGTTCATCCGTGTCTGCATCTCATGTTCCTTCCGCGCCCTCTATCCCCTTGTCTCCTTCCTTTCAAACAGCTTCGGATAGCGGTTTTCATTCATTCATTCATTCATTCATTCATTCATTCATTCATTCATTCATTCATTCATTCATTCATTCGTTCTTTCAACCAGACACGGTGGTCTAGTCAATGTGGTGCTTGAGTGTTTGTTGACCCAAAGGTCCCGGGATTCAATCCGGGAGCGGCGGCCGCATTTCGATGCAGGCTAAATGCTGGAGGCCCTTCTGCTTATCTTTGGACGCACATTAAATACTAGGATTATTATTATTATTATTATTATTATTATTATTATTATTATTATTATTATTATTATTATTATTATTATTATTATTATTAGTAGTAGTAGTAGTAGTAGTAGTAGTAGTAGTTGTTGTTGTTGTAGTAGTAGTGACTAGGGCACACTTTGCCTGCTTACCGGTTATTTCCTGCGCAGCTCAAATACATAAACCTGCTTTCTGCAGTCAAAGTTAGGGAAACAGGAAGCTAAGAGAAAACAGCATCAATATGAAGAAGACTGGACGCGCTTAAAGCCTTACCACACAGCTATTGAAAAGCTATTTCGATGTGATATGCGTCTACTGCATATATTTATATTTTTTCGAGTAAAATGCCGGAGTCGCGGCCCCCTGTTTCTGACAGAAGCCATCTATGGCTATCCATGTATGAGTTAGCTCTGAATAAACGTGGAATACTAGTGCACCTGGATCTGGCAGGTGAAAGGATCATTGTGAAGGAACAATGCAATGAAATTGGTGGATAAATCTAGCGTAGTTTAATTTCATTATGCGGCGTCGCCTTCGTGTGTAGACTTTCGAAGTACCTAAAACTTTCAACACGACTTACGGAAGTGCAACAGCGGACGAATGGAGTCAAGGTATTGTGTCGTAGCCGCAGAAAATATAGCTTCATATTTACCTCCCCTTACCAGGGCGCAAGCACTCCGTCGTTTGGGTTTTTTTTCATATTATTGCGATAGCAACTATATGGACACCCTCGGTGGATTTTTGCCGCCGCCGTCATGTGCCGTATATGTATGTATATAAACAGGAAATCCACAAATAAAAGTAATGCAGAAGAAAAAAAGTCACAGTTTCACCGCAAGGGTGAAGCAATGAATGCGATAGCAAAAAATTGTAATGTTATACGAAGTGAGGCTGGCAGCTAACTCTTTTTGGATCCGAACTCACGCAACTCTAGAAAACACTTGTTTAAGAGAATTCTCTTCGCGTTCAGAGCGCAGCACGTAGAAGGGTACACCGGCCCCCCCGCTGTCGGCCGCCGAGAAGGGGGAGATAACGCGCGCGCTCGCGCTCGTAAAATCGAAGGTCGCTCGAGGGACCCCCCCCCCCCTCGCGTCTTTTCACGCTCACAAACGACGGGCGGGGCCGGTTATATATATACATATATATATATATACGGCAAATGACCGCGGACGACAACGCCGGCGGCCAACGGCGGCGGCGACGCGGACGGCGAAAACCAGCCGCGAGTGTCCATATAATTGCTATCGCAATAAAATTTCCAAATGCGCGACCGGGGATTGGAACCTGCAACCCCTCGCTTCACAGCTCGCTGCCTCAGACAATTACTCTATGGGCCATTCGTTCTCCGGGTTACTAACGGCAGAATACAAAAGCACGCGTCGTTGGATGAAACGCACGGGATGCCACACCTGGCGAAATTCGAATTATGAGAGACGCGGGCCATGCTGCATCGTTGCCCGCGCTGCTTTTGCGTCATATCGCTGGTGACTTGCGCTAGTTTTCCACATTTGGGTTGTAGGCTAATAGCGCCGCGCTACTAGTGGCTAGTTGGCCACGGAAAAAGAAGAGCATCCCGTGGCTCATGGTGGCGCGTGCTAGTGGGAACGCTTTAGCTCTTGTAGGCTTATGCCACAAGAGCCAAAGAGTAAGAAGTAAATCCTCGCGAAGCGTTGGTGCCGAAGGTCGCGCAATGCTATGCACGCAATTTCGAAACTATGAATTATTCAGAACGATCACGTTCTCTTATTCTGAAAAGCTGCTGGTCCAAAGGTTCACTAAAGAAAACCCGCAGGTGTAACAATAAATCACTTAGCACAGAAACCTACCGTTGGGGACGTGTGTTTTTATTGACGTCTAATCATTACTTGCATGTTCTTTATTACTGATTTTTTCTTCTCTCTTTCTGTCATGTCGAGAAGATTCAAGAGCGTGAACTCTTTGACTGGCGTAGGTAATTAATGCAGGCTGATAGATATAATGCATTCGCTGATGGAAAGAATGAGGGCACTCGGCGATATACTCATTGAATTGCTTTGTGAACGACTGAAAAATGTTTTTCACAGCGTCAGACAGTAGCTTTTTATATGTTCATTTGTTTTTTGCTGAAGTTATTTTTAAGGACATCAAACTTCAGGAACCTTACCGTTCGTTTAATAAATGCAGCGCTTGAGATTTCCGGCCGTTTCAAAAGAGCGTAACTTTAGTACAGAAAAGCTGAGTGGCCTTTTACTCGTCAACATGGGACCAAAGAAGGCGGAACCCGAAGGATAAGCCTGAAACCTTGTGGCATGCAAATGAGGACTCAAGGGAACGCTTGGTGTTCTGCCAACTTGCTACGTCAATGCATGTGGTCGTGTTTGTGAAACTGCGTGGGATGCAGGAGATTGCTTTGTAAAGGACGTCGCTCCAGAGCAATATGCAGTTTTAACGGCTGACGTCAAAGAATAAACCTGTAAAAGCGACGTTTATCAACATATGCGCGTACAGGGTTGTCCATTAGGGGAAGTGAAGTTTCATTAAAGCACCAACCCCGCCCCCCCCTCCCCCCTTAACTCTCGTGTCGGACGTGTCAGAAAGACAGCAAGCTTTGTAGTGGGTGCAAAAATGAGAATAGAAGCGATGGAGTGCTTCTGACAGAGGCCTGTGTTTGGTCCTCGGTTTTCCAGTGCTAAACATGGGAAGCAAGCAGTTCTGGGCACGCAACGTCCGGGGCCCTCGGCTGCTATCGTCAAAAACCTGTGTGGCCAAACCCCCCAGAATAAATAACGTCAATCTTGCATCTACTGCATCTTTGACACCTAGAGTTATTTCCGCCAATACCAGAAATAGTAACATGTTTTATGTTCCACGATTTTGTAATAAATGTAGCCTACAATCATTACAGCACAACCTGCCACATAATTTAAATCAATACGAAGATGTCAAGTGTTGTTCAGTGAAGGAACTTCGGATGCATTTTGTAAACATGTGAATATTTAACGTATATCTTGTCTTTCGAAATTATCGTTTTCAGTTTTCATTTATCAGAGCTAATGACGTATTATTTCTTGTAGCCCTTGCATATCTTTTTGTCTTCTTGTGTATCAAATTTTTGTTTTCATTATTCTTTATAATATTTACATCTTGTTTTGTGCATTTGTGTTAATATCTAATCCATTTTGAGCTTATAACAATGTCACTATTTTCTTCATACAACCGCCACGTATTCCTCGTAACGGACAATCGGCCCAGTCAAGATGTTTTTCCAACAGCTTTTAGCCAATGGTATCCCCCAGAACCCTTGTATTTCTGGAAATAAATCTGTATTGTATTGTAATACAGACCCGACAATACAGAATTCTCGTCTTCTTCGTTTTATCTTCTCGCTAACGCTCCTCTTCTTCTTCTGTTCGGGACACTATATCATCCGGGTCTCTTATCGCCATCCTTCCGCGGATGGTACGGCACTACGTTACCCACAGTTGTCTCTTCTGGCTTGCCGGCTGGTCCTTCGAAGTGCACCGACTCCAATACACCTTGTCGTCTCACCGTTTTGAGGACGTCCTGAGGACCTGTAATGATCAAGACCTTTTCGTGCTGGTACCATGTCTCCGGGGTGTACATTAGCCATGCGAGTTTCATGGCGCAAGTCGTAGTGCTTCTCCATTGCACGTTTTATACCTGTTGGTTTCCTCGATCGTCTTCTTGCGTTCAGGAATATGAATCTTCCCTACTATGCCAAGTTCGTAATCTGCTGGTAGCCACGTCCTCTTCTGAAATGCAGTAAACTGAGGACTACAGCCAAGTCCAGCCGTGTGAGATTGATTGTGATGCCTCGCCGCTGCCTCAAGGGTGCACTTCCATCCTTACGGAAGTCATCGTATAGGGAAGTGAAAGTCTTGAAGTCACGGATGAGGCGTTCCACTACAGCATTTCCTTCGGAGTGGTATGATGCTGCGAATCTTAAAGTGATGCCCTTTTTCTCTGCCCACAGTCGGAGCCTCTCACTGCGGAATGCAGATTCATTATCAGAGACAATTACCTTAGTGTGTCTAAATGCCTGTCTTTCCATTAATGAAATGTCATTGTTCGCATCTTCTCTTCCGGATTTTGCCGCCGCGATAGGTGTGCACTGGTCAACAGCCACTAGAAAGGACTGAGTTGGGCGTATACCCTCCCCCTTCTTTCTGAGTTCCGCAAAATCGAGGTGCACAACTTCGAATGGGATATCCGAATATGAAGGAATCATCATCTGGTTTCCTTTTGAGCGGAACTTAGCGTTCATCGTCTGGCATTGATGACAGGTTCTTACGTAACTTTCTACATCGGCCTTCATGTTCCTCCAAGCAAAACGTTTCTGAATCTTCCAGTACCTCCGCCAAAAGCCGTCATGGCCACCTGAGGGTGGAATGTCGTGATAGAGGCTAAAAATTGTTGATACGCAGCTTTGAGACACAAATAACTTTCCATTGATCAGTTCTAACTCTTCGGTGCCTTCCCATACACTTTCGACGTCACTTGTGATGTGTTCTACGTCATCAAGAATACTAAAGTCACGAAAGCCCTCTATTATTCATTATTGCTCAAAAAAAGTAATTCCACTCTAACTTTCCACTCAACCCGATTAAGGTCACCCTGTGTTTCCATGGCCGAGAGATTCCCATGAAGCCTGGAGAGACCTAAAACAGAAACAATTTCCAAAGCTTGCAGTCACTATACGTTAAATGCGTAGAAAGCAATCCACAAACTAAGAATGTAAAAATAACATTGTTTTTCCTCTGTCATAGCCACATGCACTTAAGCTTGGATTGAAGCCAAGAGTGATTGAGTAGTGCGATCCATTACTGCCATGGTCTAAAGGCATCGACGCGCACTTTTGGTTGCCAAGCTTTAAGCGTGCATTTTTTATTCAGGGTATCCTTGAAAAGACAAGAAATAAAACCAGTACATTCGGAAGAACTGTCGATACTTTACGTCATCTGAGCCATCTTTAAAGGACATCCGATAACAATAAGCCAACTAACACTACTGCTACTAATACCACAGAAGCAAGCAGAACCTTATTTTACATGACGCGGGAGGCGCATCAATAGCGACATAAGGAAGACTAGTTATCCAGTGACTTATAAAATAATAATTGTAAGGGTATTGCGTCCCAAAACCACGATACGATTGTGAAAGACGACTTAAGGGCGGGCGCCGGTAATTTCGACCACCTGCAGTTCGTCAACGTGCACCTCTATCGAATTACAGGCGCCTTCTTCGAAATGTGACCACCGCGGTCGGGATCGAACGCGCGACCTTCGGATCACCATGCGAGCACCGTAACTACTGCATGACCTGACCTGGTTACAATTTGTCTACATTATCACTTGACATATTAGATAAATAGATTTGACGCTCACTTCTCTGAAGAGCTGGGCAGCTTTCGCGTTTCGGTCTCTCTTCATGCTTTATTGCGATAGCAATTATATGAAATCTCGAGGCGCATTTTTGCCGTCACCGTCGCCGTCATGTTCCGTAGTAACTCCACATCGATAACATCGCCCCACGCGTCGTATGTTCTACGTGCGAACGAAGGCTTGCGAATGCTGCAGACGGTTGCAGCTCAAACAGAGATGAAATGCACCGGCATGTTCTTATTATGCACTCAACTTTCGGAGGTTCACCGTTGAAACCGTTACGGTCCGTTACGCGGCTCGAGATATAAATTATGCGTGTGTACGATATGTGGGAATATTCAAGGCAAGCTATTCCGTCATTTGTTTTTCATGTCTATAGCTATCTTTTCCACGTGTTAGGGCAGAACACCGGGAATCCCGCCCTCTCAACCTAGCGTAGGGTAACAAACCGGACATCATATTTATGGTTGACCTCCCTGTCCTTCCCTCTTTTAACAGCGGGGTTGTTTAAGCCAGGCGTACTGTGTCTGCCGAATCCGAAAACTATCGTCATCATGAATCGGTACGCGCACTTTTTGTTTTCTTCATTTGCCGCTTAGCTCTCAGAACACGTGGGCCGATTTGTCCGGCGTGAAAATAGAAGGCGAGAGAACAAGTACACACACAGAGAGAAAGACAAAGAAAGAGATAGAAAGAGGGAAATAGAGATAAAGAAAAGGAAAGAGGGGAGAAAAAGATTGAAAGACGGGGAAAGAGATAGACAGATCGAAAAAGTGATGCAGATAACATAGAAGATAACAAAAAAAACACAGAAAAAAGTGAGTCAGCAAGCATAGCAATGTATAGTATAGTGTAGCAAGAGGTGGGAAAAGGCAGCGAGGGTGAGGAGGGGGGAAAGGAGGAGGTTAGAGGGTAAAATATGACACAGTCTAGTATAGTACAGTATAGAGCAAGACGTGGTAAAGGGAAATGAGGGTGAGGAAGAGAGCAATGCGGAGTTGAAAGGGTAGAGTATGGCACAGTAATGTAGCAACGGGTAAGAAACGGAATTGAATGTGAGGAGGAGGGAATGGAAAAGGGCATCACCACCAGTTCCGTCACTTCTTCAGTTTTCACCGCACTTGTGCGTAGCTGCCCTAATTTCTCTATCTCTCTCTGTTGCTCAATGGGCTGCAGCTCCTTCAGAATACCCGTCGTCCTGTTAGAGTAAAACTTCTAACGAGCCACTTGGATACCATACTTTGGGCGCAATTAACTGTACACGTCATGCATTCCATAATTCAGCCATAGCGTTAAAATCAAGACAGCTACAATAAACAATCTTTTTTTTTCAGATTACGTCCACGCATGCCTTCAAGAAAACGTGGTGCCTTTGCAAAGTACAGAATAAACCAATAGGTTAACCCTTGGTCCTGATTGAAAGAGCCCTAGACTGGTCCATACAGGCTTCTTTTCCTCTGAAGTTCAATGGTAACAATGAAATGCTCACCGATGACACATCGACGATTCCCAGTTCGCGGTGGTCATTAAGAGCTATGAGTTCCATAAAGCAAGGAAAGAAGGAGAGTTCCCTTTTTCCTCGTGTAGAAAGAATTGATGGCGCACCGTTAGTTCTGGGTACTCCCAGCCCGATTCGCCTGATCCCCCAGAAGACCAGGCACTATTCATTCTCACAGTTCTAATTTTGGGCGGAGAGAGAGCTGCGCAGCGCAAAACACCATTAATTTACGACGGGGGCGCGCGAATTCCTGCTCACAATGGCGTACCGCAGTAGAAGAAATAATCGTTTTTTTCTTCTTTTTTTTTCTTTTACCGCTCTCGTGTTTGGCCCCAATACCAATGCTCTAATGCAGCTGCTGGGATTGGAACTCAACTTTGGAGATCAATGTCGGTTATTTCGGGAAACTGATAGGCAGTACAGGGACTAAGTTACGTCGCTCACAGGCCACCGGTTAAGCACGGCAGCGACGCGCTGCCCGCGACTTTCTATAGAGCGTGCCCACGTTTCGCTTTAACAAGGACATTGGTTCCATATGATCAGAAAAGAGGAAACCGGGCTGGGCAATTGCCTGAAAATCTCGTAAGGCTAGATACGCCGGCAACCTACAATATCCTAATCCTAATCTAGATGTGTTGGAGGATAACGCAGAGCCCCACACGTACGTGCGCAAAGGAGTGTGCGTATTGTGCGAGGTCGTATTTGTGCAATTATAACACGTTATTAGTTCATGCGTCATGAAAAAATTTTAAACCAGCACCTCTTTCTAAAGGTTTAACGTCATCGACGTCTCCTCGCTAGATATCTTTACGGCTATATATATATACAAGCTCTGCCAGTACTTGTGTGTCTGATGTTGGCCACTGTGCGACCTATATTTAATAACTTCAGTCACTCGGTGTGTGCCACTGGGTATGTACTTTGATGACAACCAACAGACAACGAAGCCAAGGAAAGTGTGAGGGGTCGTTATTTGTGGTCACTATGATAAAGATGCGAAGAAATTAAAGTGGACGAACATACAACCAACTTGCCGCCGGCCGGAACCGAACCTACAACCTTCGATATACCCGATAAAGGGGACGGGAGGACGACCGCCGTTGTAGCTTAAAAAATTCTTTTCATAATCCGCAAGTGCGCTTCCCTGTGCTGCATATTCGGCCAATTAATGGCAGCAACTGTCACGCTTCAAATGGAGACGAGGTACAAGTTGCATGCGCTGCGGCTTGTCTATTATACGCGTTTACGTCAAGAGAGAAGTGTCCATAGTTTTTGCATGATAGCGCAATCAAGTTGCGCTTGAACACTCTCTTTCTAGTACTTGACTAGCCGCCATTACTTGGGCAAACTGCATTGCAGGAAGATAGCATTACAATTATGAAAAGGGTTTATTGGCAGAGCATTGGACACGTTGCCCGGAGGTTGCAGGTTCGGTCCCTGCCGGTGGCAAGTTGTCTTTTCGTAAACCTTAATTTCTTCCAGTTTACACCGTGATTACTAGAAATAACGTCCCCTACACTTTCTTTGGCTCATTGCTTGTTGGTTGTCGTTAAGGTAGTACCTAATAAGGAAAAACGATCCCTTTAATTCCCGTTCCTAGGTGCGTACTGAGCATGTAAATTGATGGCTGCGTATGTATTACAACGGTACATGCATTTATCCTCGACAAATAACCCATAGTTTACTAGGTCCAAATCATGGAGGCATGTTTCCGTCTTGATAGCTTCGAGACCTTCTCTTTGGGTGCAAACGCGCAACGTACATGAAGTCATCTAACCCTTTAATACAAACATGCTTATGTTGGTGCATCAGCAAGGAACTATTTCTTTCTTGCAAAGAAGACCTCGAAAAAAATACACGCATATCCACGAAGTGAATGCTGATGATGGGGCGAAGCAGTGCGCATCGTATCATGAATCGTGGCCTTTTATTTTGTTCTTGTTAACCTTTTGTTCTGTCATATGCTTTGATTGATGGGTGGTTAAATGACGGTGTTTTTACGGTGTTGTGGTCTTTTATTTTGTTTGTTCTGGTTAACAGCATTTTGATAACCTTTTTGTTGTTCACATATGTTTCGGTTTGTTCACATGCACCTGCGCTGCATCTGCTATAGACGCCGGACGGCGGTTTACGGACATTGTGGGGTTTTAAGGTGCTTCGCCTCTAAAATTGTCCTAGTTATGAAACCGGCCACACAACCAACGAGCTATGCTTCTTTCAGACATACAGCCCTTTTAAGTTGCATAGGAAAACTCATGGAGAAAATGGTACGCAAGAGACTAACGTGGTTACTTGAAAGCAGGACGCTTCAACCCCGAGAAATAATTGGATTCATAGGCAACGCCGGTCAGCAATTGACAACGTTATAGCCTTCATTTCATCAATTGAAAAACTTACCATGCGACACATACCAACTACTATTTTTCTGCAGATCAAGGCACTATTCGACTCTGTCACACAATGCAATACTTGAAGCCCTGGTTGTCATCGGTATTGGAGGAAGAGGATACACATAGATTGCGGACTATTCGCAAGGGCTACAACTATTCATGAGCATCACAGAGTGCCATACTGCATATTACGCTGTAAAGAAGACAGTACCACGGGGCGCTGTGTTTAGCCTTTCACTATTCAATATTGTTTTCAATCGCCTAACTATACAGATTAACATCTAGATGCCTTTACATACGTCGGCAGAAATCTGTGTACTTCATGAAAGAGATTTCTTTGTCACCCAAAACATGCTATGCGAACACGCACGTGCTCCTGTTGAAAGGAAGGCCATACAGAACGTAGTCTTTGAATTTGTGTATATACATGTACATGGCGCACTGTCACATCAGCCTCGCAAACGTGTGACTGTTACGATTTACTTATGTCCAACAGGGAACAGACACAACAAAAAGCATCACATGCTACCCGCTTATATAATTCAGGATACTATGCTTTGCTGCGGACTTAAAACCTAGGAAACTTCGAGAATAATACATCTCTGTGATCGCAGTTCTCTGAAACGAAAATGTTAAAACGCAACTGCAGCCATTGCAACACGTAAGTAAGTAATGTTTTGGAGCCGCGTCGTCCTGAGTGCGCCAGTAATGGGCGCTGTATCTGTGTTGTGTCATAGTGAAATATCATCGAATTATGCTGGACGCCGAGTGCCGGCTCTGATGTCAAGGCAACGCGAAACTAATAACGCAACCTTCGCGGCATGCATTAGTAAAACTCATTGCTTTCTCGCCAAGTCTTGCATCGAGCGGCGCGGCGCCTTCTCTAGATTTCTGATTCCCATTTCGCCATTTTTATATATTTTAACTGCGTTCTGGAACACTGGCTTTGCGAACGCCTCATTTTGTTCGGGTATTGCTTTTGTTAGCCATATATAGCCCCTACCCCCCACACGTTCCCTAAATGCTCGCAACCCTAAAGGTGCCACATAGACTTCATTTCTGCCCGAGGAGAGTGCATTTGTTCGCGATCTCTTTTATTTTAGTGCACCATTTCCAAGAAATTTCATAATGTATATTTTGTTCATTGTAGTGAATTGGGTGTGGCTTTCAGTTACCATAAATGAGTGCGGGTGTGTTCAACTAACTATATTTGCAACTACACGAGCGTGAGGTTAAATATGGCTAACACAGGACCATTTAAGCGTATCAGTGAAGGGTCAACTTGTCGGCTAATTGGTTGAACATATCTGATGTTTTACACGTGTCGTTGTTTGTGTGCCTTTACTGTCCTGGTCTTTCACGCTGTTACCCATAAGGTATCAGTGAAGTTTGAGCAGCACTCAAATCACAAACACTGCTTCTCGCACGGTAATTTGTCGTAAAAACCAGTTGACATGTTTAATGTGGCCGCTAATTAGGCAGGCCTAACAGTAGAAAAGAAAGTAGAATTGAATTGTTTCTTTACGAAGATCAAATAAGTTTAAGAAAGCCGAGGTTCCGTGGTTAATTGAGCGTTGTGCTGTTCAATAACGCCATGGTTTTCCAAGTTCATGACGCCAAATTTTCTATCCTATAAAAGGTGGTCCCGCTCTATGGCAATTATTGTGTACTGTGAATACAAGCTTTCTAGAGGATCTTGTGTATTTGCAAGGGAATGATCTGCCAGCCGCAGATTTGGGACAAAAAAATGTCTGCAGTTGCAGTCAAAGTGAAAGCTGTAGGAAGCGCGGAGCGGTGATTCACCTGCCCATCGGCGACGCTGGCGTTTCAAACGTTCAGCCTGCTCGGCGTCCGTGGCGGGACAGGAAACTTTAATTTGTGATGCAGTGGCGCCCTCTACCCTCCTCATTTCATTTCTCCTCACCCTCACTTACCCTTCCTACCCTTTGCCATACTATAGTATACACATGACTATACATACTATACATGAATATGCGGTGCTTTACCCCCCATACTATACTACACATGACTATACATGCTATACATGCATATGCTGTGCTTTACCCTCTCCCTTCCTCCTTACCCTCCTCCATTTTCTCCTCACCCTTACGTAACTCATCCCCACTTTCCTTTCCCGCCACCTTGCTATAGTATACTACACATGGCTATGCTAAACATGGTATGCCTGCGTGAGTCAAGCGACGACATCAGTGACGTCAGGTGGCAGGAGATGATAACAGATGATAGTTGACATGGGACCACAGGCCGGGACTCTGAAGCGCTCTCACTTTAAAACAAGGTATTACGCGCACTACGGTTTTCTCTTTCATGTGTTTTACACCTTGTCAAAATTTAACCAAGAATTTATTCTTCCGGCATGTTTTTTTAATGGCTTCCTTATTCCACCTCTCGCCGTGTTCTCCTTGAAACGATATCCCCGTGGTATCGCGTTGAGAATTTCTACGGGCAGTACTTTATACTGTTAATTAAGTTATTGTATTCATTACACTCCATTCTTGCAGCATGTACCCTACCCAATTATTTAAACTGAGACATGGAAGGCACTGTACATTAGTGTACTCGAACTTTGTATACTTAGTCAGCAATTACAGTTCTGTACCTTAAAAATGCTGTTTGGAAACGTTGCGTTCTTATTGACTTTCTATCGAGATGAGAATAAAAGCGCGTCATTTCTGCAGCACTTTTCGAGTGAAAGCGTTAGTTTCTCGTCCAAGTCGCAGATATTTTTAGATAGTTCAGGATGTCTGGAGGGTAATTAACAGGACATTGCTTGTTGTACATTTGTATGTCACTGCACAACGCATTTTACGAATGATTAAAATACTGCGCTACAGTTACTGGGACATAAGAAGTTAGTATTTTAATCATGCAAAACCAACTAGCCCAATACCTCACTCAGCTGGCATTTGAAGAAACCGTAGCACTTTTTCACTATTCGGTGGTTCATAACTTGCTGGAAGTTGTTTGATGACTGGAAGATTACATTATTTGTAATACATATGAGTCGAGTTTGGAATTGTTTCGTACTGTTGTAACTGTTGTATAACTGTATATTTGGAAAATCGAAGCGCTGAGTAGACAGCGTCATCGGAAATCAACGTAGCTGGTTTCGATCTGCCGGTGCGAAACGAAGGAAAAACTCATTACTATACTGCGGCATTGCTGAGGAGCGTCTGTCAATGGGTGCGACGGGAAATTCTTTGTTTTGTACATTCCTCCTGAGCTCTCACTTCTATGCTAAATGAAAATTCCCACAAATCGACCAGGCTCGAAGCAATTTTCTCGAATCTTCTTGAGGTATCCAATACTGAAGATCTTTTTTTCCAAACCGAAATAAGAGGCATCGGGTGAAAGCTTAGTGCATTGATCCTACGGCTTCTGTATGTAATACCATGCAAGATTTTATTTTCGTTACTCCTGAAACTGCTATTCTATTACTCAAAATTTCCGTGAGAAGCCTTATGTCTCATACGCCTTCAATTATTGGTGTTGCTGCAGAATGAAAAAATATATAAAGGGATGTTCTTCTACGAGCTCTACTTGCTTAAGATTGGTTGGGACATTATCAAGCGTGTATGTGTTGAACTGTAAGTCACTTGTTTTGAAATATTTCCGTTCTTTCATTAAAGTTCTTCATAACTTCAGAAACCTCTATAGTGGATTATAATGAAGTTGAGACCGCAGAGGAGGCATCAAAGTAATACATTTGAAACAGTAATCAATAACTCATTCGTCGTCGCCACAGATATTAAACCATTCATTTCGTGTAGTTCATCCCTCAAGGATATCAAATCTCAATCAAAGCTGCCGCCAAGCGTCCTTGCATATCCAGAGATGCCTCTATCCTCTAGTTTATTAGCGTGAGTAGTTAAGAGAGAGCCAATTTTCAATCTTCAGGTATGTTCTCTAGACTGAAATTATTACACAGTGTCTCAAATGGTTAGCCACGAGGAATCATAGGGTAGGCCGTCCCAAGGAAACTTGAAATGGATGAATGGTGCGGTAGGATGTATGCGTAGGCGTGTGCACGGGGCGGGGGGGGGGGCAGGGGGGGGGGGCATCTCTTTAGTCACCCAAAAGGTGACTAAGTCAGCCCCATACATTGACATAAAAGGGAGGGCGTGGCTGCGACGAACCTTCCCCCCCCCCCCCCCCCCTGAAGGGGAACCGTGCGCACGCCTATGCATGTATGTGCTGAGGCTCTGGAGTACGATGCTTGATGGAGAGAACAATAAAATAACTTGAGATGAAGCGTAAGGCTAGTAATGCAGCGACGATAAGAAAGGCGCGGTAGGCTGGATTTAGCTTTCAAACGTGAAATACTGTTGTCTTATGAATATGATTAATGAATAAATCAGGTGGTTTCATTTTGAACGGCTTCCGATGCTCCAGATGCCAGATGCATATTCTAACTCCGCTCGCACAAATGTTTTACACGCAGGTAACTTAACCATTTCTTTCAAGTATCATTACTGTGCTCAGCAGTCTTTCTGCATCCGGTAGCACTAATATTACTGGACGTTCATTGCCACGGCAAAGCAGCTGAGTTCATTCTACCAGATACTTGTCCGTCTGAACTTAGAACTCTGAGAATGATAGGCTCAAATATAAAAGCGATACCTTGTGCAAAAGTAATGCCACATCACATCGCTTTGTTTCCTTAAGGACATCGTTTTAGATTATTAACTAAGATGTGGGAATACAAGGAATACATAACACATTAGACGCAACAATAGGCAAATAAAAAATTCGATGCTCAAATTTGCATGCCAGATAAAGGAAAAAAAAATGTTAACTATAAATCAAATGTTGTAACACGTTCGACTCACATTTCAGATAAATTTTTTTTTTCGCGATCTGAATTGATCAGTGCGCGCGCTTTGGAGATCTCAGAGGCTCAGGAAACCAGATCTCAAGTTTACAGAGTTTACAGTTATATTAGATATGTATATGATCGTAGCATAAATATACAAATTTGGGATACATTTATTTACAGTACCTTAGACGCCTCATCATAAATAATTCGGAATGGTCAGTTAGGAATATGGTTGCCTTCAAATTTTTCTTAATTTAACTCCATGCAGATGCAATCAAGTAACATGATACCCAAGGTGCGAGCTTTTAGGCAGACCGGTGAGTGTGTCAGCGCATTATATCACTGTGCATGACCCGGTAATGGTCGACTGTGCGTTTCGTTCAATACCCCACGAATAACAATGAAAAATCAATACTGGTTCCATTGCAGGTCAGAATTCCTTTCTTAGGAGGCGGCCCACAACTTAAAAGCGTGTCAGGGAACTCTGCTATAAATATATTACGCATTTTCTCGTATTTTTTAGAGTGTAGCCGAATCGATGACGGAGTGCATCGCGAGAAATTCGTTACACAAGTTGTCTATGCGGCAGCATTCAGACACAAAACAGAAACATAAAAAGAAACGATACAGGCATTCGTTATTCGAAGTGATCCGAATAAATCGACACCGAGAATGGCTTACGCGTGTATATTCATTGCTTCGTTTCTCTAAAGGGGTGGGAAAGGCAAGAGAGGGTGAGGAGGAAGGAAAGGAGGAGGGAGAGAGTAAAACAGCATAGAAAGAAAGTCAGAAGTAGAGAGAAAGAAAGGGAAGAAAAACACCAAGAGAAAGAGTTAGGAAGCGAGAAATAGAGACAGAGAAAAGCGAAGAAAGAGAAAGAAAGAGTTGGAAAAAAAATTAAATATACAAAGAGAGAAAGATATAGAAGAAATAGAGAGAAGAGAGAACAAGGAAGAAAGATAGGAATAAAGAAGCAGAAAATAAAGAGAAAAAAAAACAAAGAAAGCAGCTCAGCTTCGCACTTACTTCAGGCTTGGCACGCCTAGTGCGTTAACCTTTTTCCTGCGTTTGGTCTGTCCTAGAAACAAAAATATAGGCGCTCTTTCTGCATAAGAATAAAATACGGATTTTGTACAAAATCGGGAACCTCAAGACTACACACACACAAAAAAATTGATATACCGATTGTGACGACCATGAAAATGACTGACATGCAACACGACACGACGACAGGTGACAAAGGCCCGATAGCCTGCACGTGCTGTCATCAGCTGCCAACGCTGCGGTCAGCTGTTATGAGCCGTCGTATACAGTTCAAAATTAGCCTTCCTATCGCAACTTCGTATATTTTGGAGCTTTTAAATCTTCGTTCCACGAAATATAGCGTTCGTTTTGACCGAAGAAAGCTGAACGTTGTAATCTTCGCGACGCTTCCGTCATCTTCACACGCAATCAAACCAAGCTTATTTTAGAAGAAGCGCTACAAAAGCTCCTCTCCGCACGAAAAAAAAAAAAAATTCAAGAGCCTCCTCATTCGCCCTTTCAAACGACGTTCACGAGCGTTCTCGCGAAGGACGAGATAAGGCGAAACTCCCTCCGCAATGGGTAGGCACGGGGCAGCAAAGCTTTGAACATTAATGAGCGGTCGACAACCACTAATGACGTCAGGGCTTTCGTGAACTTTGACAACGAAAACAAAAATACAGGCTGTCCAGAGGCGTGGGCTGCGTCATCAATCGACTGGCCGTAATTGCGGTGGCCGCGAGGGAAGTGTGATAAACGATGGACGGAAGCCTAAGCGCAGACAGGCACGGCTGCCGCTCGGCCTTGCCTGGGAACTCATTCATATCGAGAATATGCACCCAAAGGCTTCTCGTGGCGCTTGGGAAGGCTTCGGGAATGTGCTTGATTGCGCTGGCTGTCTAGATATTAGAGAGGAATCCAAACATGGAAGGATAACCGCTGGTCATTAAGACTAACGGAATAGGTTCAAAGAGAAGGCAAGCGCGTGAGTTGCTGGCACAGAGTTAGGTTAGCAGATGAGATTAAGAAGTCTGCGGGGATAACTTGGCCGCTGCTAGAATAGGACCGTGCTGATCGGCGAAATATGAGAAAGTCCAGGGGCTTAGCAAGGGGGGTGGGGAGGGGGGTGTCAGATAGTGAGAGAATAAACGTCTGTATGTGCGAAGTGAACTCAGCAGAGGCGTCTTTAGTCCAGGAGGCTTTGAGCTCGGGGAGCGTCCTAGGCACCCACGACCAGCCTTAGCTGGTATTCGAGGCTCCATCTGGCCAAGACTCTCGAACCCCCCCCTCCCCACTCGAAATTTTCTGTGCGCGGCTCCCTCTCCTTTTCACTCGTAATTTCATGCTTGCATTACAGTGAACTAAACAGCTATGTTTCCGGGTTTATTAAAGAGAATATTGCTTGGGCACAGGCTCTTTTTCTTATTTTACCGGTGGCATATAACAGAGAGGGAAAGAGAACTGTAGAGTGAGAAAGAAAGGAAGGTTAACTAGCGTGAATCTCCGGTTGGCTACCCTGTACTGGAGATGGGGAAACGGGGTGCTAAAGAATGAAACGGAAGCAGAGTGTATAACTACACTACAAAGTCATGTCAATAACACTGTCTAAAAGCGACATATGAACGTAGCCACTGAACTGTCACAGCGTGTCGTTCAGTCCTGCTTCTCTAAGAAACCGCAGCAGCGCCCTCATAGCGGCTCGCGTTGACGTCCGGGTAGGCCAGTGCTCTATAATTTACCTCTCTGTCAGAGGGCGATTGTCCAGCTGACCTAGCGCGGCTGCTCTTACAGCATTAAAGCGGGTGCACTCACAGAGTAGGTGCGCGATGGCTTCGCTGCACCCACAGAGTTCACAGAATTGGCTATCCACCATTACAATAGTGAATGAATGTGCATTCGAGAAAGTCAGAGAAAGCTAGAGGCGAATCAGCACAGTAGATTCATGTCCTGATAGGTTTGATGTGATACCTAAATGAAGATCAGGATCCAAGGTATGTAGGCGCGGACTGGTAAACGTCGGTGGATTGCACAGGTCCCACGTTAGACGACCTGCTAGCACACGGAGTCGTTTTTCTGCATCATATCTTGATAGTGAAATGGAGGCACTGCTAACGCCATCGTGGGTGGATCGGGCAGCTTCATCTGTGGTCACATAGAATTCATGCAAGAAGTTTCATCGTATTGCAACACTGCGTACAGAAGCTGCCGAGTAAGCGCAGATTCTTTCCTTTTCCTCGTTACGATGAGTCCGCAATTAACGAACTGCAATCTTGCTTACCCCTCTGTTTGTTCGCGTGGTGCTGCGAGGTCTTATTTCTTTTCTCCAGCTTTGCCTCTGACACTGACCACGGGAAATTTCGGCAATGCCCTTCATTTAATCCTCCTAAGCTGCGCACAAGAAATCCTTGGCCTCAGCAATCGCTCGACCGGAATCTTTAAGCTAGCTCAGCTCCCGGCGAAAAACAAGAACGAACGTTGTGTTCCAGACAGATTCTTGTAAAGGAAAAGACGGAGAAAAAATCGAGAGGGGGGAAGGGAATTGGAGTACTAACTGTCGCTTCGGCGAGGACACAACCACGCCACTTGGGGGGTGGGGGGAAAGAAAGATAAAAGAAAGAAAGACAGGAAGAAAGAAAGAAAAAGCAGGCTGCCCTCGACGTCAATTGCAACACACAAAAGGGTCAGCGTGCGGTTCCAGTACGGCCCTTCATCTCCTCTCTCTCTCTCTCACACAAACACACACGCACGCACGCGCGCACACACACACACACACACACACACGCACATACATACATACATACATACATACATACATACATACACACATACATACATACATACATACATACATACAAACAAACAAACAAACAAACAAACAAACAAACAAACAAACAAACACACGCACGCACACGCACGTACACACACACACACACACGCGCGCACACGCACATGCACACGCACACACACACAGGCGCGCGCGGCGACACCGCTTTCCCGATGCTCCTGTTTTGTTTTCTGGTTGTTTTCTGGTACTTTCGGCCAATGCAATTAGGCTGTCCAGGCATTCACCGCTCTAGTTAAAGGCTGCCACTCGGTACTAGGATGAAGATGTTCCCTGGATCGTACGATTGATCCAGTGACTATCACGCAACGCGTGCGCTCCCTTCCTACGTTCTGTATAGACTCTTCGGTAGGAACCGTAATACGGGAATAACTTGTGATCATACGTCGGCAAAACTTGTGGAGCGCACTAAAACTCACTCATGAAATATATTTTGCGCTTAGAGCTCACTCGGACTCAGACTCACCAAAATTTTCCTGAGCCGGACTCACTCGGACTCACACTCACGAAAATTCTCTTCGACCGAACTCACTCGAACTCAAACTCACCAAAACATTACTCACCCGGGCTCACTCAGACTCAGACTCACGGCTCGATCTGAGTCTGAGTGAGTCCGAGTGAGTCGACTCATGAGTCCGTTCGCCTAGAATTCGCTTTTTTCAACCATGGTGTCAACGCTCTTAACACCAATATCTCACATAATTGGTGCTATTCTTGGCGCCTTTTGATATAGTACCTTCGAATACAAGTTATGAGTGCTTGCAAACCAGTAAGGTCCAGTTTTCTTGAATGGCATGACTACATAAAATATATTTAAGAACTTCCCTGAAAGAGTTGGCGGGGGGGGGGGGGGGGGGGGGGATGGTGCCAAAACACCTCCTACGTAATTTGTGCCTCTCATCAATAAATATTGACTTTGTACCAGAATAATTGATTGAAGATCAATAAATATTGACTTTGTACCAGGCTGACTTTGTACCAGCATAAACCAAAACCAAACATCAATACAAAGCTACTGAACTAGAATGGTTGCACGTATGCAGAATAGCTTGCGTTTTCTTGGCAGTTTTTATTAAAAAAATGGCAAAAATTACTAGTCTAACTAAAAATATATTGCAAGAACGTCAACATATGAAATACATTTGTAATTCCTAGTTCCATTGCAATAAGAGACGCTGAAGTATAAAATGAAACAAACCCTAACGCTTTACATACAGTAGATTCAGAACAAATGGGTCTTAAAAAACCTTGAAATACATGGGAGGCATAGGGCCTACCCTGTGCCCTTAACGCTTTGACATTTATGCGTGACTATTTTCATCTGTCCCAAGCGAGTGACAGGCATTTCTGTGTACTATTTTTGGATATGTATAATAAACTATTCTTAGTCTTCTTCTTCTCATTATTATTATAAGCTCAGAATGAACTATTTATTTTTAAACGAAGCATTTTATTTTGGGTCATCCAAAGCCTTACGTCTTGGATGACACGTACGGCAAGTAAAACTGCATTTTCTAAGGGATGATGATAAATATAGGCACAAACTTCTTCAAGGAAAACAGCCGCGTTATTTTTTCCTCCCGAATAATCCTATGGAATGTACAATCCATCATACTCAGTGCTATTTCTTCATTTTTTTTGCATAAATCATACTATAAAATGAAGGTTAAGACAAAAAAAAGTCAGTGCAATTTCCATAGGCATTATTCATGCAGCCAAAGAAAAAAAAAAACATTAGCGTTCAAAATAGCATAATAGATTGGTGCTCCTTCTAGAAGCAGAAGACAGGGCTCGTTTTGGAAAGCCGCCCACAATGAAAAAGACAATGCAGAATCGCCGTAAAAGCTCGGACTAAAGCAAATATTCAATAAGAATACCAATGCGCTGGAGTACCTTTTCGTGGTTTTGCGCTTGAGAAATTTATTCGTTGCGGGAATAATATGCAAATTCCTTGTCCAGGATCAGTTTGTACTTGTAGCTCAACGACTCAACCCTGTATAGAGTACAGCGTTCTAAGAATATGTACACCATCTCCGTAAATTATGTTGGGTTCATGTGGTACTGCAAATGTAAGGAAATAGTGCGCCGCAGTGAAGCAGTGGTTATGGTGATCTGCTGCTGAACCGGAGATAACGGGTTTCATCCCAGCCGGGGCGGTGGCATTTCGATGAAGGCGATATTATAGAGAGGCTCGTGTATTGTGCGATGTCAGTGCACGTTCAAGAATAAAAGATCGTCGAAATTTGCGGTGCCCTCGACTACGACGTCTCTCATAATCACCTCGTGGTTTTGGTACATGAAACCCATCATCATCATCATCATCATCCTGACTACGCCCACTGCAGGGCAAAGGCCTCTCCCATGTTCCGCCAATCAACCCGGTCCTGTGATTTCTGCTGCCACGTTATACCTGCGAACTTCTTAATCTCATCTGCCCACCTAATATTCTGTCTCCCCCTCACGCGTTTTGCCTTCTCTTGGAATCTAGTCAGTTACCCATAATGAACCAGATATTATTAAATGTAAAAAAAAATCGGCGGATCCCACGTACCATGGGAATCGATGTCATGCGAAGCATGCGGATGGAAGGTGGCTGTGTTGTAATTTTCTTGTTGAGCAAAACGTTACGAAATGGCGCTAAACATATGTAGAAATGTTTTACGCACAGACATGTATGTTGAACAGTCGGATATGTTTTATATAACCACTTGTTTACGCTTGCGTAATGATTCCACGAGCAACATGGTTATTACCAACACCAGAAGCGGTAAGCTGAAATGTAGCGCTTGTGCTTGCGAGGATGGTAGACCTAGAAAGTGCTACGTAAACCAACTTCAGTGGATGGCGCCAAACTGCAATTGACGCTAACCTTACGTGAAGCCTGTATCATGGGGATACATATGTAATATTTTTAAAATTAGATGGGCAGCACCGCAGCCACAATTGACGTTTCGACAACATTACGCCTGCATGGGGTCTTTTTACAAGGGAGTTCCGAGACCTGGCGTGGCTCTGTGGTAGAATGCTTGATCGTCACGCCGAATGCTAGTGTTCGATTGCTTCTGGGACCATAACATATATCCTTTGGATTCGTCGAGTCAACGTTGCCGATGTCGGTCTTTCTTAATGTTCTCGCATTTAAATTACCAATGTCTGTACTCGCCGTTCCTCGGTAGATATAAACTGTCAACCACCCTGGCGCATACCAGCATACCAGTGCTTGTGCTATACGGGTATGTGCCACAAGGGTTCGGACGAAAGGGTTTAACGTCGTACGCGACGAGATTTTCTCATTTATGTCATGACCAGGCAGTCAAAATCGTCAAACCCTCTTACCCTCCTATACTAACTTTGGTCTACCCCAAGTTAAAGAGGCCCTGCGACACAGATTTAGTGTGTCGTTTTCATTGCTTCTTCTCGAACTGTGGAATGCACCGATACCGTTGCGTGAGTGGCAACGCCAAAAACAATGCTGTTATAATTTTATTTCTACGGAGAGACCACACTGTTTTCGGACTGGAGCGACATACAGCGGCTATTTTTGTGATCGGAAGTGACGCTTCAGCACGTGGGATTGACGACATAGGCCGTGCGTTTCGATTGGTTCGATGCGACAAGTCGCGCGTAATATTCATTCGGTCCCAGATAGACCACACTATTGTGTACTAAAAATGATAAAAGCTATCTCTCTACTTCCTCAGATACAAAAGGATTTCTGTTTTTAAACATGAAAATGTGAAAACAATTGCAAAACGACGTTAGGAGCGCTGCACAACGGCCACCACGAGGAGAGTCGCCCGGTACGTCTCTGTAAGAGGCGCGCTGTGATTGCAAGCGGCCTTTGACGTCAGTGGGAGAGTGAAATGCGAAAGGGAACGTTTTTTCTCGTCGTCTGCTGGGGTTTTGAGGTTTGACGGCTTATAACTTCCGTTACCGCGTACCGATTTCGATAATTCTTTTTGCGTTCATCTCAGTATTCGGCGCTACACGAATTCGAGCGCTGCAGAATGGAGATGAAAAAGCGTCGCAGGGCTCCTTTAAGAAGGTGATCACGAGAGCACCCAGACGTAGGCGGCTAGATAGATAGATAGATAGATAGATAGATAGATAGATAGATAGATAGATAGATAGATAGATAGACAGATAGATAGATATATAGATAGATAGATAGATAGATAGATAGATAGATAGATAGATAGATAGATAGATAGATACATAGATAGATAGATAGATAGATAGATAGATAGATAGATAGATTCGTAGGTAGACACGCTAAAAGTGCCTGCAGTACGCAAAGAATTTAAAAATAAATCTATGCAGTTACATTCAACGAGGAAAAAATCCCAGCCCACACTCGAGCTAAGGAGGCTGGTCAGACGAGCGACAGATCTAAGCCTGATCTAAGCGAGCCTCAACCACGGCACAGTCGTCTTTTACGACTCTTCCCGCGCAGCGCGACCCCAGAATGCCCATACTCTGCAGTTCGTGCGGCTGTGAATAAGTGAGCTTACGGTTTATAGCCTCCGTGAATGTTGTATGGGTAGCTGTGGCGCCTGTACCACGCTTGAGACCTCGTTAGTTTTATAAGTTCATCCAGTGATTGCGGTAGGCATAGGCTGAAGTGATGTTGCATCGCTGTGTGGGGGGAGGCTGAATAGAGAAACAATAAAGGAAAGACGAATGAGTTAACCAAGGATTGTAACGGAACACTTTTTCCTCTCATGCCCTCGCTTCTATCTATGAAGAAGTAGGTTCTAATGCAATAATTTAGTGGGAATGGATGAGAGTTTTGTGTTTCAATTATTCTGTCCTTGGTATAGCATAGTTGTTAGGAAATTGTCACAGGGACGTCTACTCAGCGGTTTGCATTTTTAAAAAGTTCAACCGATACGATTTTCCAACTAAATTTGTAAATTATCGTAACAAACTAACTTTCGTAAATTGAAGATCTCTAATTGGCTGTGTAGCTTTTATGCCAGGGACTATTTTTAATTTGCCCGAATTTAGTCCTGTCCCCCGAGGTTCTGAGCCGATTTACGGAGGGTAACATTAAACATACGTGTACACGTTGGGGGGAGCAATGGGGGGGGGGGGGGGGGAAGCCTTCCCCCTAGTAAAATTAGGGGGATCACCGAGTCTGTCCCGTACCTCTGCTAGTAGGACCTTTGCCGTGATATTTTTAAAGCACAGATACATGCGAGTTTTCTTCCTTGATAATCGCGGCCTAGGACTGTTGATTTTGCGTACAAAGAACTCTTAACTTTTGCACCGGGGACAGAAGGCCGGCCGTTGTGAGAATTGACGTTTTGCTTCATTTTCATTTTGTCATCCGCTGGGAATATTTTTTTTTCTCGAGCTCGACGAATGAACCTGAGCGAGGGGGTTGCACCCCGGTAATTCTGCTCCCCTCCCCCTGCGAACGCTTTTGACAGCTTCAACTAACACTGTTTATTGTCTGTCCTGCACTAGTGAAGAAATAGGGAAAAAGAATTGACAGAATAAACTCGTCGAACGAGCTTCTGTTAGAACCCGCCCACCGCTGCCGGGAATCGAACACACAACCCCGTGTTCACGAACATGCCGGCACGGGTCACCCAAACAACCGCTGCAGTTTCAAAAACTTGGATGACGCCAGAGCTTCGCCTTCAAGAGATTCCGCGACAGCGTAATCGGGCTCCGTGCACATCGCCTTAAACCATGTGGCAAGGAAAGGAATGATTGTGCGCATGAAAATTGGCCATTTCAAACTATCTTGGAATGTATATTGGATGTGTAGTTGCCAAGTGCCCACTACGCCATAGTTAATTCCCTTAGCGAATCGGAGAAGTACCCACTATTCGTCCCTAAGGTGCCACGAACAAGTGGGCAGCTGTGCACTTTGTAATGGGTGGGTAGCTTTAAATCGCCCACTCATGGCGTAACTCTCTCGTTGGGACGTCTGGTGGAAGTCTACGATTCTGCCACGCAATATTGCGCGCGTTAAGGAGACTCCACCCCTAAAATAACATTGTTATAGCTTTTTCGTCATGAGGAAGTTTCAAGCACTGGCGTTGCTCCGTTGTAGAACACTTGTTTGCCCTGCAGAAGGCCTAGGTTCGATTATCACTCAAGTCTAAGCTTTTTTTATTATTTATCTACTGCATGTATATCGAATTATCGCTCATGGACAGCGCTGCCTTTTTCGCTCACAACCAAGTGACGCCGACACCGGCACCGACACCGGAATTTTGGCTAAATGAACTGTATTAACGCTATCGCGTTGACTTGTTCCTTAACGTACACTATGGCTTCTTCGGCGAAACACCATTTTATCAAAAACGTCTTTCAAGCTTTCGTGAGTGAGGCAGGAAGTGCTAACGGAAAATACACTTCACTCACAGCTCACTTGACAACATAACATCGCGCATCGCAAGGACAAAACAAAGAAAATGACTCAACCAGGAAGTTCGTAGAAGGCACTTTAGCAGATTAGTAGTGTCGCTCTATGGAACCTTATGGGAAAAATCCACTCACTACATGGCCAATCCCTTGTACTGGGTATGAGCCATCGGCTCAGGATAAGAAGAACAAGAAGAACAATAATAACAAGAAGATACATTTTTGCATGCGTTAAAGATTTTACATCGACACTGTTTCGTTCCGGTTGAAACGGAGACGACATCTCAAGAAGCGGCGATGAAAGGCCACCATCTTCAGTAACGACAACGAGCGCTGCTCCATGCCGCTTATCTTGCTTTCGGAGTAAACAAGGCGTGTAGAGATGGCTGGCACCTTTTACCCTCCCATCGTCTCTCGCCTCCTACTCCTCGTTTTCTTCTGACAGAGCGCTTAATTCCGGCACGCTTAGTTATGAGGGAGGATCCATATCGAGAAACGCTCTCTGGCGGTCGAAAGTTCGGATCATTTAATCTATGGTAACTTTTCTGCAGCGGCGCCGTAAATGGCACACCTGGTTGTTTTCGCGGCGTCCGTCCGCGAACAGAAAAAAAAAAAACTTCCCCATCTCTCGCTAAAGGGAACTATGTGTGGATGCGAAGCAGCGGTTGATGGTTAGCTTGAGCGGGAGAAACATCGACGCTCTCGTTTCACGGCAGCGGCCCGGGCACTCATCGCGGTGCTGCATAAGAGAGAGAATGAGGCGCGTGCGCTCCGTCATTTTCATACCGCGGAACTACCGTGGAGCCCCCAGCGGAGTATGCAGCTGTCGCACCACCTGTCGTGCGCGCCGCTCCGTAGAGGATTCCTAGAGGAGAGAACGCGGGGGGACCGTAGGAGAGGAGAGAGAGGCGACGTGCATGCGCTATGGGAAGCGGGAGCCGCTTCGTACAGTAGAGGATTCCTAGAGAAAAGAGGGGGAGAGGACGCGCATGCGCTGTGGGGATGTGGGACGCGGGAGCCGCTCCGTAGAGTATAGGATTCCTAAATGAGAGAGGGGGGAGGGGACGCGCATGCGCTGTGGCGGGTGTGGGACGCGGGGGCCGCTCCGTAGAGTAGAGGATTCCTAGAGGAGAGAGGGGGAGAGGACGCGCATGCGCTGTGGGGATGTGGGACGCGGGAGCCGCTCCTAGAGTAGAGGATTTCTAGAGGAGAGAGGGGGAGGGGACGCGCATGCGCTGTGGGGGATGTGGGACGCGGGAGCCGCTCCGTAGAGTATAGGATTCCTAGAGGAGAGAGGGGGGAGGGGACGCGCATGCGCTGTGGGAGGTGTGGGACGCGGGGGCCGCTCCGTAGAGTAGAGGATTCCTAGAGGAGAGAAAGGGCGTGAGCGTAGGAGAGGGAGGGGAGGGAACGCGCATGCCTTGTGGGGGTGTGGGACGCGGGAAGGAGGGACGGAGTCCCGAGCATAAGATGCTTCGCATCTAAAAAACCACGTGACCTCGTCCGAGTGAGCGATGACGTGGCATAGTGGCGTCATGAAATGACGTCATCACCACGTCAAAGGTCGCCGAAATTTGTGACTTTACGATGACGTCATCGGGGTGTCACACGATAACGTCTACGTGATGCCACTTGGTGAATTCATCTATTACCATGGTCGAACGGTCAAACGTGGGTTAATCGCTGACCAGCTCAGAGCCGCAGGAGCAGCGTCGGCTGATCTAGCGGGCACGCGGAGAGGCGCGAGTTAATGGGGCTCTGAACTAAGGACTCCACCCTTCGAGGAAAATCGCTTATAACATCACAAATAAAAGTTTTCTCTCTCTCTCTTTTTCGCGGGGGGGGGGGGGGAGATGCATACATACATGGAAAGAGACAAAGATGGCTTTCGCCTTTGAGTTGTTTAAGCGATGCATAAAGGACCTTGGGAGTTTTTCATGGTCTCGTCGTTCTACTTCAATCAGAAGAGCTGAAAGCTATAGTTACGCTTTATTGATGTTCCTGGCGCGATCTCTAGAGCTCGTAACGAAGTGGGCGTATTCAGAGTAAAAAAAAACAAAAAAACTTGGCTTTCATGGTGAAGGGTACGAGGTCCTAATGAAGGTTGCGGTTACAAGGGCAGATAGGCGCAAAAACTCGTCAAAGGGGGCTGAACTCAAAGTTGGCCATTGATTTCATCAGTCTCAATTTTACATTAGCCCCCCGATTTGACGCTCGTACCAGGCGCCCTTTTAATTGGCTGAGGTCAAGTTTTCAGTGTCGTTTCCGAAGGTTTTGCTTGATAGCGAATTTTTTTCACGCTTCACAGAAAGAACTAGAAAGAAAATTACCACAGGAAAACATTAAAGCGACACATAACTTGCCAACATCATTTGACTTACTCCTCTAGAAATTAATTTGATTAATAGAGAAAGGAAGAATGGTCATGAGCCCTAGTTAAATACTGGAGATCAGCATGTGCTTGTTTAAAATACTCATCCTGGTAGAATAAAGTAAAATTAAGAGTAAAATCAATGTTTCCCATGCTAGTTTTCTTTATCATGGTCTTTCTCGAAGACATGAGATAACGACCGGGAAGAGGAAAACCATTTCCCTGTCATTTGCGGGCGCCCGCCTACTTAATATACCAAGGTGGCCGGACGAATAAGCCCAGGCCCAATTTCATGGTACGGTTGCGTCAGCAGCGTCATTATAGATCACATCGCCTCGTATATGGGCAAGACGATCTTTGCCTTCGTTCGTGGTGTTCATTAGCTAACGGTAAGGTCGTGTTCCGATTCGTTTAGAACGATGCGTGCGGTTTTTGTGCCTGTGATAGCTTTGATACAGGTTTCTGCTTGTATTATTCCACACCGTACCTTCTGTCTCTTCCTTTTTTAAAACTGGTATTGATACTGTTCAAGGGTGGCGCCAGCGCACGGCATAGAGTCTATCTCATGCCCTGAGCTAAGAAAAGCGCAGGGCATGGGATGGGTAAAACGAACAGTCGCCAATAAATAAAAGTATTGCGTTGTCGCGAAAATTTAAGAAAAGCCTGTCGTTGCTTGCACTAGTGGTGCAGGACTAAAGACACATCGGAGCTGATCGCTTTTTAACTGATCCTGGTCATACGAAGTGACGCGAAGTGATGCTAAATCATATGAAGTAATGTCAAGTAATGCCTAGTTCCAGTCGAGTGCCGCACAGTCACCTCTCGCCGTATCAGCCGTACTATGTCGTGGACTACTTTAAAAGAGTCGAGTCCAGCAGTCTTGCTTGGCTGCGTGCCGCAATTCCCGGTAAGCGTCTTCCTTATCGGCAGTGCGAACTTCATTCGGCCTCCGCATGTCTGCGTGTGACGCGGTGCGGCGCGGTGCGGCGCCGCCACGCGCCGGCTTTATACAGAACGAAAGAGCGCACGCGCAGTTGGCCATCACGCCACGTCTGGCGCGACCGAGCGGTTGCGCGCAGTGTCCAGGCAGACGGGCTGATGGCGGAGCAGTGTATGGGCTAGCGAAGCAAGCGCACGGCTGTACAGCCGGTCGCTAAGCAATGTACGAAGTTTTTTTTTCTTTTCTGTTTTGCGTTGAAGAGATTACGGCCGGTTTAAAGATCTCTGCCGGTAAAAAGCAACGACTTTTTGCGGTACGGACGAGACCCTTGATCAAGGGAGGACTTTAAGTTTTGTTTTGTGTTTTAGTTACTCATTTAAGTACTATAGATTTCCTGTTGAGTATTAATTTTATATCACCACAATGTTGGATGCTGGCGATACATGACCAACGTACGTGCAATTGCTAACGGTTCAGTTCAGTGAACGACGTCGAATCCGCAAATCGCTTTGCCCTACAGAACAAGCCGTTAATTCGACGGGCTGTACCTGTAGTTCTTCCGTTCATCAGAAGTCAGCATGTCATCACTTTTTGAGCCTCCGCAAACGACAGGTTGGCCCTTTCCTTTCACGTTCTACAGTTAGGCTCAATTTGAATAGCGCCTTGAAAGCCCCAAGGCACTACAGCTACGGTTATTGGCCATGTTTTTGACAGGCTGGCAGATTTTCTGCTTCGTATGCCTCGCAGAACTTGGAAAGAAGCTTCAACATCTACGTCGAGGACCTTCTCGCTTTTTCCTTTACATTCACGGTGCTCCCCATGTTTCAATACTTCTTCTTTTCTCTGTGCGAACCGCTTGCTTTTCAATACCTGCGCGTTTATGCACGTCGACGGTTCCGTACAAGAGTAGAAGTTTCGTATGAGTTGGCTTTCTACTACGTTTTCTTTTTCCTGCTTTCACGCGTTGTTTTGTACGCCATTATTGGTTCCGCGTTCATCTTTATCACCTCAAGCGCTTTCACACCCCACCTTTCTTTCCCCTCCAAACTGTATTTCACGCTTCGTCACCTCAATGTCCTTGGAGGATTTTTTTCTCATCTCATTAGTAGAACGAAAAAAAAAACAACAAAAAGCTGTAACCTGAAAAATTTGTTTTAGGTCCAAATATTTTATTTCTTTTATGTTACCACGTGCACCTGCCTTCCGGACAAGAATCTTCCAAGCGCGGTCTGCCATATTCTGTTTCGTATTAAGGTGTACAAAACGTAATCCGCAGTGACGACTTCCGAGATAAGACTGAATAAATGACTGTCTCGTTACACGAGGAGAAACTCCGTCATAGCTGTCTTCATGAACTTCAGAGAGCGCAATTACGGAGCCACACAATCTTTAAGAAGATTTCCCGAAACTCATCCAGGCACTCGTTGAACTTAAGTTGTAATAATAAGTACACTGCCAAGAGTTTTTGATGTTAGAGGTATGACTGAAACCCGTCTGGTCGTGATAAGGTGGTATGAACGGTAAAAAATTAACCCCGAACACTGCATCGACTAAAGTAAGCACTTAATTTAAAAATAGAGGGCGCTTTTTTTGCCACGCCCGGGACTTATTGACAGGCTTTTTTTTCTTTTTTATGCTTGTTCCCGCGTGCGAGCCGAACGGTTTTTTTTTATTCATTAAACCGTTTCTTCTGTCGGCGTAGTGGCCTGGGTGTTTGCTGTTTTGAGTTTCAGACAGAAAGTGTTTCGCCGTAATAACCAGAATACAAAAACAAAAAATTGCGTAAAAGTATCTAGTCTCCTCAAGGGCCTGATGGGTACGCTGAACACTTCAGTCTCTACGACCTCGTTGTCCCTGTTCTAACTTTCTCGAACTTAACTGATTCCTTTTTACTTCCTCATTTCGTGAGGGCTGGCTAAGGGGACCTCAGCCAGCCCTCACTTACGACCTTGACCCAATCACCTTGACGACGTCATCGCGTCCCTCAGAAGCAAGAACGGATGCTATAGAGTGTCTAATAAGCGTGTTGGAGGTGGAGTGGCTCCTGCGGCAGTCTCGAAATGCCACGTTCACAAATTGGATGTTTTTTTTCATTGGCCCGGTAAGTGTGACGCAATGCGCGGCATTGTCGTTAATGAAATATTTCTATCCGCCCTTCCGTGCAGCATTTCCTTCAGGCATAAAAAATTTACGCTATTCCACTCATCGTAAAAGGTGTAAGAAGTGCGGAGCAGTGATCTGCCTGCCCTTCAGCGACAGCACAATAACGCATATATGAGGAGTTTTTTTTCGAAATGAGCTAAATCCAGAAACCGAAACTAGCTCAAATAAAGCTCCATTGGCACGTACATACTTTCAACTTTCCTGTAAAACAGTTATCGGAACGAAATGGGTCAATACAACCAGCTACGTGTGCTTACAGATTTCGTTTCAAAACGAAATTGAGCCAGATGCGTGCGCTGTACGGATCGAAATGAGGCAAATCCAGTAAGAAAATAGCAGAGCTTTTTACCTCCAGACAGGGTGTTTGGCCGGATTGAAAAGGACGTGAGGGAGAAATCCTGACGAAGAAACACGAAGAAATCCTGAATCCCCCCAAAGCTACCAAATGATTTTTTCATATCATGGCACTGTGCTAGAGCTCGGAAAACATTGGGACGTGTATGACTGGAAGGCCTACTGTACGGCAGAGATGAAATCGACATCCAGCTTGCCGTTTAAGATAACAGAAACCAAGGTCTTCTACACTCAAAGAAATGCAGCTGGTAGAAGCCCTAAAGTAGAGCAGAACCCCACTATAATGTTTCCGTATCAAATTTCGTGCCAGTCCTAAAGAGGGGAAAGTTCCTTGGACAAGCACCCGTGCAATGCCCACTGTACAGTCATCATGTCAACAAAATGAAACTAATAGATGTGACTTCTCGTAAAGCATTTCGGCAGTTCATGGCAAAAGAATCAAGAGCTCGCTTATTTTGTCAGTGTCCTCAGGCGTGTCAAAGAAAATGATGATACAGAAGATTTCGAATAGAGCTGCTTGTGCTGCGAAGAAGACGCACCGGCTCTTCGTGTATAGTTGAAGGCCCTTAATTGATGCATTGTTGCCTATGTTTGATGGCTTTTCGGCCAAAACTCTATCATACCGCTCTTGAAAGTCGATTTCAATAAAGTTTTTGCAAGAATACCGCCTCGAATTCAATGTGTCATTTCAATATGAGCCAAATCCAAAGTTATCATGCTAATATTGGTCAAGTCCACTGTATATTTTTTAATTACTTGTGGCTGTAAACTTCTACTAGCTGACATGTAAAATATATCGCGTAATAGGTTTGAAAGCGTTGTATTTACATTGCGTAACAAATTTTCACTGTTTTCACAAATTCTGTTTAGGTGGATTTGACTCATTTCGAAAAAAAAACTCTTCATATGTCTTCATGACATATATGTCTTCATATATATACGTCCTCATGACATATGTCTTCATGATATATGTCATGTCTTCATGTCATGTCATGATATATGCGTATATGTCTTCATGACAAATCATAACGCAAAGTAAGTACAACGTAAGAGCAGGGATCCTCCCGAAATCACAAAAACGATTTGCTGCTCTTTCACATGCATTTTCTCAAAGCATATAGAAAAGCTTCAGCTGACTTCTGGCCATTGTAGCTTCCCTTCTGAGTAAATGTCTTCCCTACAGTTCTTAGCGCAGCGAAGCTGAACACTGCACGATGGACCACCAAAGAAAAAAAAAGACAATCATTGAAGAACTTCACGCATTTCGTTGTTCTCTTCCCTCGAACAGCTGCAAATGATCTGTAAGATGAGCACTTCCAATGCCGCTTACGGCTGTTCCTTTGGTTGTACTGTTCATTTGGTCATTTGATTCACTTATATTGGTTTCCTTCAGTTCTATTCTTTCAACTTTGCAGCGTTAGGCTGGTATTGGAACTCGCGTTTGCTTTGCTAGGGTCACTGGAAAAAAAAATGAATTTAGGAGCTCTTGCCCTATCGGAAAAATGGGGCCAAGCGAAGCTTTGCGTCGGCGTGGCGCCTGCTGCACACCATTTTTTTTTCTTTCTTTCTTTCTTTCTTTCTTTCTTTCTTTCTTTCTTTCTTTCTTTCTTTCTTTCTTTCTTTCTTTCTTTCTTTCTTTCTTTCTTTCTTTCTTTCTTTCTTTCTTTCTTTCTTTCTTTCTTTCTTTCTTTCTTTCTTTCTTTCTTCCTTTCTCTTTCTTTCTTTTTCTTCCTTTCGCTCTTTCTCTTTCTCTCTTTCTTTTTCTTTCTTTCTTTCTTTCTTTCTTTCTTCCTTTCTCTCTTTCTTTTCTTTCTTTCTATCTCTTTCATTCTTTCTCTCTTTCTTTCTCTTTCTTCCTCTCTCTCTTTCTTTTCTTTCTTTCTTTCTCTTTCTTCCTTTCTCTCTTCCTTTCTTTCTTTCTTCCTTTCCTTTCTTTCTTTCTCTCTTTCTTTCTCTTTCTTCCTTTCTTTCTTTCTCTTCCTTCCTTTCTCTCTTTATTTCTCTTTCTTTATTTCTTTCTTTCTTTTTCTTCCTGTCTTCCTTTCTGTCTTTATTTCTTTTTCTTCCTTTCTTTCTTTCTCTTTCTTTCTCCCTTTTCTTTCTTCCTTCCTTTCTTTCTTTCTTTATTCCGTTCCATCGCATAGCGTAACACTCCCTCCTTTTTCCTTCCTCCATGCAAATTCAAAATTTACCAGTATGCTTAGCAACGCAACACTTCTGTTGCTACAGGCAACAACGGTGTTCATACGTTCATATCCAGGCAACAACGAAATGTGGCAACGTTAAATGGCAAGTCAACTCGACGGGGCTACTCCGATCGGGTCGAAATGCAAAAGCTGTGCACCTAGACTTAGGTGAACGTTAAAGAACTCCAGGGAACCGGTATTAATCCACGTCCTTAACATCATCGTACCTCAAAATCAAATCACAGTTTTGGGATGGAAAACACCTGCATATAGGTCTTTAAAGTCTTATCAAAATACGCCGAAGGTAAATAGAGAGTAAGAAAGAAGCACCCACAAAACGATCGATTCTTCGCCTTCTAAAATCAACGTCGTTTCTATCAATCAAGTCTCCCTAATAGGGCGTCGCACACACGATGCCTTCGCCTTTTGAGATTTGCCCTACCTGCACCGGCAATGTCGTTGCCATGACAACGCAACGAGGTGCCAAGCTAAGGCAAAGAAATCAAAAGAAATTAGAAAGGTAGACGTCTCCTCCCTGCGTTCGGCTGTCCCTTTTCGCGGCTTCTTAGACTGCGTTGGTGGCGGCTCCTGTTGTTCCGGGTAAACAAAGAGCGACGTCAGTGTCTTCGCTCAGGGTCACGCTGGCGCATCGAGACAAACAAGTTTGTTGACACAGCCGCCACAGATGCGACAGCTGAGAGCCGTTTAGAGACATAACAACGGCAAGAAATGGAAGTCATTAGACGCCGTCGACATGTTTGCGCCACTGTCTGTATGCCTCGCCCTGCGCACAACTTGGTACTTTCTCGAAGAGAGCTGCCATTAGGTACTCAGAATAAATGAACACGTTACTCTGTACAAAAAAGTGTTCCACTAAAATGGGCAGAAGAAATGAACATATGTGAAGCAGCTTTGATGGTTTAAAATTGCACTAAAAACATTTTTAAAAAATGCGGGAAGTTTGTATTAAGTTGCGCAATGATTGGCTCAGAGAAGCTGGTTGATCCTCAGCTCGTCGTGCTGCAGCACGGGAATCACAACACCGACGGTGATTGGATCCAGCGTGCTTCGCCGAAGAAGCGGCAGCCAAGAGACGGCGACGGGTGGATCCAGAATACGCGCAAAGCTTGCCACTCTGACTGTGTTGAAATCGCTGTCCCTGAGTCACAGTGTACAAAACTGGCGGTTGCGTCTCAGCTTGGCGGCAGCTTGGCTATATTTTAGAGCAGGTGGCGCGCAGCTGTGGTGGTCGTTCTTACACAGTGTATAGAAATATAAAAAATAGAAAACAGGCCCTTATACGTAGCCTATCTAGACATCACCGGGGCATATGACAACGTTAATCAGAAAATTTTGTGGGATATATTGAAGGAAGTGGGCATAGGCGACGACTGTATACAGCTTTTGAGGGAAATATACCGAGAAAATACAGTTTGTGTAGAATGGGAAGGAATAAGCAGCAAGGACAGCGTTGACATTAGCAAGGGGCTGAGACAGGGATGTCCTTTGTCCCCGCTGTTATTCATGCTGTACATGGTGAGGATGGAAAAAGCGCTAGAAGGTAGCAACATTGGATTTAATCTGTCACACAAACAGGCAGGCGCGATGGTTGAGTGGAAGCTTCCAGGTCTATTTTATGCGGACGATATTGTCTTATTTGCGGACAGTCAAGATGAGATACAGCGGCTGGCAGATATATGCGGAAGGGAAGGCGAGGCTCTAGGACTAGGTTTTAGTGCAACAAAATGTGGATTGATGGTATTCAATTATCACGAAGACCATGCGGTCTTAATACAGGGCCAAGAAATACCGAGGGTAAGCGAGTACAAGTACCTCGGAGTGTGGGTAAATGAGGGGGATAGATATATGGAGGTACAAGAGAAAGCATCGGTAACAAAGGGAAAGAGGAATGCTGCAATCATGAAGCACAGAGCGTTATGGGGATACAATAGGTACGAGGTGCTTCGAGGGCTGTGGAAGGGTGTGATGGTTCCGGGGCTTACATTTGGGAACTCAGTGGTGTGCATGAAGTCAGAGGTGCAATCAGGAATGGATGTAAATCAAAGGACTGTGGGACGCCTCGCGTTGGGCGCTCACGGGAAGACGACAAATGAGGCTGTAAAGGGTGGTATGGGATGGACAGGTTTTGAAGTGAGGGAAGCTCAGAGCAAAATTAAATTTGAAGAGAGGCTGAGGAAAATGAAGGAGAATAGATGGGCAGGGAAGGTTTTCAGGTATTTGTATAGACCAGAGCACGCCTATCTCGCACCCAGGCACCTAGGCTCCCGGCGGCATACTCTCGCACCCAGACGCCATGTTTGTATAGAACTGCCAAGGCGTGTATCTGTTACATGGTAAGCGGCGTGTCCGGGACCTTAAAATACGAGAAAGCGCCTATCCACGCCGCTCCCGCTTACAAGAAGTCGTCTGGGCACCACTGCGCTGTCTTTGGATGCGAAAACAATCAGCGCAAGAGGAAGATATCACTCAGCACTGTCTGTGAAAATGACAACACAACATGGGAGTCGTGCCGGTGCGGTGTTTTCAGATTGCACAGATTTCCATCCGCAACGAAAAACGACGAGCTCCGCCGCCAGTGGATAATTGCAATGAACAGGAAAAACTACAAGCCCAGTAAAAGTGTACGAGTAAGTACACTTACTGCGTGTATTCAAACGTGACGCCAGCTATTTCGCTTTACAGCAGTAATTTGCGTGCAGTATGCCTGTAGTATACGGCACCAAATCATTGTCGTACTCTTTCGCAGGCCGCATGCCAATAATAGGAGGTATTAGGACTCACGCGTGCACGCACACTGCGCACGTTTAGTACAAATGTAACGGCGTACTGTCGCGATGCAAAGAAACGTGAACAGCGGAAAGCGTGGCTTTCGACTCGGTCGAACTGCGACATGCCTTGACTGTCGCTAGGCGAATCTGTGCTTTCAGCCGGCGTAGCACTACATCTTGCGCTGGCTGGCACTTTCGCACGACGTGCACCGCGTGTGTGGGTTCCGAGTGCCAGGCATGACTGGCATATGATATACATATGCACTGCATGAGCGCAAGCCGGAGCGGGATTCTAGCGCTACGGTGACACCGGCTGAACGCACAAGTTTTGCTTAGCGACAGTCAAGGCATGTCGCAGTTCGACCGAGTCGAAAGCCACGCTTTCCGCCGTTCACGTTTCTTTGCATCGCGATAGTACGTACCTGATAAAGTTGCTTCCGCAGTCAGCAATGCACGTGCTGTAGACATTCCGGACCGTCGAGGAAGGTCTTCTCAACGTTTCACAAGAAAACAGCACAAATTTCCAGGCGAGGAAAAGCGCGAGACATGCTTACAGCCATACTCGGGCTGGGAGGTTTCGCGTTTGAACTGCGGAGCGTCTGCTAGCCTGGCAGTTCCAGGTGTTGCTTTGCCACGCATGCAACAGGGGGGCGCGACGTGCTGCCTATTATGGCGGCACACACTGAACTCGCTGTGTTCTGGTGTATAGAAAAAGCGTCGACACGCAGTGGAGAAAAAGAACTAGGAGGCTCACCAGTAAATATACGGCTAGCAGTGTGGGCGACATGGAATCAAGGAGCATTAAGCGAAAAGTCAGAGAGGCGGAGAGGACTTATTGGATGACAGCGATGGAAAAGAAGCCGGCTCTCAGTGACTACCGAAAGGGAAAAAACGAAATAAGGAGGGAGAGGTTTTATGATAATTCAAGGGGAAGCGCTTTACTGTTTGAAGCAAGGTCGGGTTACCTTAGAACGCGTAGCTATAAAGCCAGATTCTGTAACGAAGAAGAACAATGTACATGCTGGGGGGGGGGGGGGGGGGGGAACTAAGGAAACGATGGAACATGTACTGATTGAATGTGGCGATATCCACCCAGATATACGTGTGGGCACGAGTCTACATGAAGCCTTGGGTTTTAGGGACAACAATGGAAAGCTGAACACGTCCGCGATAGAAATAAGTAAGAGACGGTTAGAGTATTGGTGGCAGAAAAGTAGAGATAAAGGACAAAAATGAAGAATGGGGAAAAATAAGGTCATTCTGCCTTAAGAGGCAGAGAGATGGACCGTGAATTTATATTTTTTTGCTATAATAACATAGATTTAATCAATGCAGATAAGGCATTAGGCCAACATAAAAAAGAAAGTTTTTTTTCGAGCCTGGTGGCAGACATGTCACCGCCCCGTTATAAAGGGGACGCTCATAGCATCCATCCATCCATCCGCTATGGCTATGGCAACGGCGCAGCAGGGTTTTTAAAGACGATAGTCTTTCTTAATTGGGATACTTGAACGCAGAAATTTTGGTCTGTTTAAGAGAATTTTATTTTCCGGCAGTGTTCTACATGACAGGAAACTTATCCATCTGGTGCAAATTCGCGTACTGAAGACACTCATAACATTCATGTTGTACGTGCATATGTATGTACAATTGGAACTACGTGTACTTGCAAACAAGATTCCAAATGTGCACAATGAAATCCACGTGATGATGTACGCATGCTTAAATCGAACGACAAAGATATTTCATACAGCAAGCAGCTTGGAAGTTTCAATGAAAGGACAAACACTCTTATGTCTGTCTGTCTGTCTGTCTGTCTGTCTGTCTGTCTGTCTGTCTGTCTTTCTACCTGTCTGTCTGTCACCCGATTCAGCTACCCGGCCAAAGTTTAACCACTTGCTGAACGCCCAGCCATCGTGAACTGGTGTCGGCGTTCATACTTGTGAATATTGTCGATCCACGCATATTTGAGGAGCAACGTCAATACGTAAGTATTAGGTGGTGTGTTCCTTTATGAGAAAATACATAGATACGTAATTTTAAAGACCATGGTGTTTTTTAGGCTGAGCTGAAAATGCGACTCTATGCACGAACTGCGACGCTCACAAAAAAGCCCTCTGCCGACGATATGGTGCTGTCGCTGGCAGTGGCCCTGGGTTGTGCACAAGCTCATGTTTCCCGATGGGACTGCCAGATGGCGTCTATATCTCGCGCAGCGCCTCCTCTATTTGATCAATGCCAGCCAGATGCGGCCGATTCAACATAGAGGAGGCGCTGTCTGAGGCAAGGCAAAACATAGTAGCACGGCCAGCAGAAGACTCTTCTTTCGATGACATTTGCAGCGAAGGACGTAGATACGCGGCCAATTTTTTTGTTAGCGGACGTCTTACTGCCAGCGTTAACAGTTTCGCTGTGGAAAATGTCTTAGAGAACCCTTTACGTAAACGTTTATCGTATTCCGATATTGTGACGTGATTGGGCCGGTGAAGCAGCCAGAACTCCAGCAAGTCAGGATGAAGCACTCTACCGGACGAACTTGCGCCCAGAAAGAAAAGAAGTTACACGCCCAGTGCAACGATAGCCTCGGGCACAGGCGTCGGTAATACAAAAACTGATCGGCGGTGAAATGCGCCAGCTTTCATACATGCGTCGCAGTACATTCTAGTGTTACTACTGATGCTCGCATACGACCTGGAAGGTATGCTGAAACATACGCGCCGGACATGCGATGTTTGTTGAACAGACCACGTCATTCGCGAAGCAGCGTGCAAGTTGGAGCGCGGCCTGCGTCAAGCACTAAAGCGCGTCACAAGGTGAAAAAGGCAGCCTCCGTGAAATCAAAAAAGCAAGTGCGCATGTCAATATGTGCAGTCGACCACAAAAGTTAGACCACATAAAATAGTTCTTGAATTCATCATGTATAGGAAACTTACAGACTGAAAGACAACACAAATCGGCTTACTCGAACCGTATGAAACATATTTTCGTGAGGCTAACATAGAAGAACGCCATTACTGGCAAAAGCTGTAACCTCTAACTTGGACCATGTGCATGAGAATGCGCATGAAGCACATTTGTACGGAAATGGAAAGCTGCAATACAAACCCTGTCATTGGACGCGTCATTTATGTCGAGGGTAAAGGAAGGGGGGCGGGGGGTGGGGGGGTGGGGGGCTCTCGTTTTACACCTCACCTACCCGGGCCCAGTGAAAAAGCTGTCTCTGGCTGGGATTCAGCCTCCCCCCCCCCCTCCATTTTTCAACAAGCAAAGCGATCATTTGTTTTGTTCCAAGCGCCTCGCCCTTCTCGTAAAGTACACGAAAAAAACCGAAACTTGAACGAGCGTGACAGAAGTAAGCTTCATTACGAAATTTGTGAACTGATATATATGTATATATATATATATATATATATATATATATATATATATATAGAGAGAGAGAGAGAGAGAGAGAGAACTCTTTATTGAAAAGCAGAGAATTTAGCCGGCATATGCAAATCGCTGACTTGCTACTCTGCGTGGGGAAGGGGATGGGGGGACTGAAAGTAGGGAGAGAGAGAGAGAGGAGGGGAAAGGATATAAGATGTTAAAATAGAATAAAAAATAAGAAAAAAAAGCAGGCTCGTTCTTTTGTCTATTAGGCGGGAGCGTGCGTTGATAGTCTTATTGCGTGGTTTCAAGGTAGAGCTAAAGTTTCTCGAGCTGACCGATACTGTCCAAATACGTGAACAAAAGTTTCATCGCACGCCTCTGTAGCGCGAGGCAGACTAAAGGGCCCAATACAGAGTCAAATGAGAGAGTTCTTTGGGTTATCGAGTGCATGTAATGTTCATAGAGCGCACGCTCATCGGCATACGCACGACACTCAAATAAAATATGTTCCACAGTTTCGATGGAGCCACGGTTGTTGCAACACGGACTCGCTGCTTGACCGAAGCGGTACCGTAAGCTGTTTCCATAGGCGGTGTTTAGACGAAGACGATGGTATAGGGTTTCCAGATGTCGAGGTGAGGTGTAAAACGAGAGCCCCCCCCCGCCCCCCCCCCCCCCCCCCCCGCCCCCCTTCCTTTACCCTCGACATAACTGATATAGAGAACGAGGCAGCCAAAAAATCACGCCATATCCACGAAGTGAATGATGATGAGTAGGCGAAGCTCGATCGTTTTCATCCATGGCAGAAAGAGAATGTGTGGTCTGGAACGCGCTTATACTTCATGGTCATAAGCGTCATCGTTATCACGTGTGGTGGGTACATTCCACTATATTGGAACGCGCTTATACTTCATCGTTATCACGTGTAGTGGGTACATTCCACTATACTGGAACGCGCTTGTACTTCATCGTTATCACGTGTAGTGGGTACATTCCACTATACTGGAACGCGCTTATACTTCATCGTTATCACGTGTAGTGGGTACATTCCACTATACTGGAACGCGCTTATACTTCATCGTTATCACGTGTAGTGGGTACATTCCACTATACTGGAACGCGCTTATACTTCATCGTTATCACGTGTAGTGGGTACATTCCACTATACGTGGCTATCTACCTACTACTACAACTACAACAACTACAGAGGAGGGACAGACCCACACCCTTAGGCGCTTCGCCCCTAAAAAGTTGGGCAAATACACTCTCTACTGACATACACGCATTCGCAGTGTCAAAAAGCTTTACCACAGCTGCATTTCTGGCCCCAACCAGCTACATTCTTTTCACGCTGGCTCCATTAAAATGCGTATTTCTGCCGCTCTGCGCAATGCAGAAAAGATTGAAGCGCGCAATTCCAGTAAAAAAAAAATCTTGCTATGTTAATAAACCAACGCCACTGTCCCTCACGGGAAGTTCGCAGCCTCCGCTTCGTGTGAGAATTTTTCAATATCGCTAACGCATTTCGTGCCTCCTCAGCCGTCAAACGCACGCAGCTGCTGGTGTATCCTTTGTCGTAACGCGATGTCAAAATATTTGGAGCGTAAGTCTTTCCAGCACGGCGATCCCAATATGTATATCACGCGTGTTTCCCGACTCGACCAAAGCCGCGCTGGTATTTGGGCAAACTGGCCTCGTTTATTTGCGTATTATTCACTCGGTTGCTGGAGTTTCGCAAGTTTCATTCTGATGGTTCAAGCTGCCGTATAATTTTCTCTCTCTCTCTGTGCATGTGTGTGTGTGTGTGTGTGTGTGTGCGTGTGCGTGTGTGTGTGTGCGTGTGTGTGTGTGCGTGTGCGCACGCATGTGTGTGTGAGCGTGCGTGTGTGTCCATATTTATTCTTAATCACGCGAAGAACGAGTGAGATTCTTATTTCTCTTCCAGACAATTCTGGTCGAGTGCTTACCTCAGGTTTTCTAAATAAAATTCAGAAAATGTGTTACTGGTACGAAATTGACGGTTCTGGTTGAAGTCTAGGCTTATGTTGGGCACATATGGTATAGGGGCATAACTTCACATGCGGGCCTATTAAATGTCTAGAAAATCAATTGAAATTAATTTAATGAGTTAATTGAGAGAACGGATGCTTTTGTGGTGAGCAGCTGTGAAATCGTGGCGGCACTTGGATGAGCACATCCCAAACTGAATCCGTGCTATATCGGTGTAAAAAATTCCTTGATGAAAATTCATTCCCCTCTGTGAAGGCGGACAATCATCGAACCTGTTTAGGCATGACACAGAGGCAACACAGAATTTGGAACCATACCTTAATTATACACCCTGAAACTAAATCCTAAGTGTCTGTCTGGAAACCCTTTCTTGAATTGGAGCGTGTGCTTAAAAGGTCCCCGCAATAATTTTTCAGCATGGTCAGAAAACGCTGCTGACTGGTGGTCGAGGCTCCTTAAAACATGCGTGTCAAATGTTTATAGCGGAACACGCGGCACGCAATTTACAGCTAATTCTCAAAATCAGCCAGCAATCGCTCCCTCTTCTCTCTACAAATGATGCCATATTCCCGAATTACTGCGCCATATACCCAATGTCTACGGCCATTGGCTAATTTGAGCATCGTGAACTTCCATAGTTGCCATGGCCGCCGCGGAAGGCCGCCACGTGCCCACGCGCGTGCTGGCGATCACACTGAAAGTAAGCCGCGTGGGATCGTGGCGGCACGTGCACAGCCAAGTTCCGCCACGATCCCACAGCTGCTCACAACAAAAGCATCCGTTCTTTCAACTAACTCATTAAATTATTTGCAATTAATTGACAGTTAATTGGCCCGTATGTGAAGAACGTACTCAAGGTTATGACGCACGCTGACGAAGAAACGCACCTTCTGACCTCTTCGTAATCCCCCTCCCTGCGTAGCTTTCAGCGTGCTCGCTGGTACGAAAGAGAGAAAGCGCTGAAAGCATGTGCATATTCCTGTAGCTCCGCTCATATTTGATGAATTTTTAAAAAAAATTTGCGGCTGTCGATTCGTGAGGCAATAAGCTCTCTTAGCGAAGCCATTGGACGATTGCTTGCAAAATTGTTTGAGGGCCCCCTTTAAGAAAATTCTCCATTTGAGCAACCATGAGACTTTCTGCCGCTGCATGCGTCGTAAGTACATGCGTTGTTGTTTGAAGCCCGTGTGTTCCCTTAATAGTTTATAGTAGACCATGGGTGAGTAGTAGCCTTTGCTCAATGTCTTTACCACAGATGTTTCTGCTTGCTAACGAAAGGAACGCCCTGACCATATGCAGCTTCAGTGTAATACTCAGCAGTGAAATGGAACCGTAATTGGACGATATGAGATTTTGATACCCGATTTATGCACAGGAACTAGCCCCCCCCCCCCCCCCCCATTTTGCGTTGACTGGTTGACGCACCTGTATCCAATGGTTGCTGGAAGGGGTTATGTTAGAATAATGCATCTAACAATACTACTATTTTAATAGAAATTTTCCGTCAACCGAATCATAAGGTCGATAGCAGTGTTGTTTTAGCGAGGCTATGATATTTTTTTATTAATCTTTTCAGGCCCAGTGATTACGATTGGAATCGTCAATTTTGTAGGTCTGGCAGCAGCCACATTTAAAAAATAAAAAAATAAACGCCGGTTGTAGCTTGCACTTGTAGCGCACAGCGGTGCTGATCGGCTACTATCTGGTCCTGGGCATACGAATTGATGCTGTTATGTTCTGTTCTGTTATACCTATCTTGCTGTGGAGAGGTTGAGGTTCATATTACCTCGGCTACTCCATATCTATGAGTTCTGCGTTCGTGTGATTATAGTCTTTTCGCCTGCGTTCTCGCACCGTTCTAAATTTAGAACAATTATAATGATTGTAAAGATTTACATAGTTATCGTGAATCCTATACCTCATTTACACGACTGATGCTACTACTAAGTAAAGTTGCCGGGTGTAGGCTAATTAATGTGAAGTGATGCCAAGTTATACCAAGTGATGCCAGGTTCCAGCCGAGTACAGGACAGTCGCCTCTCGTCGTTTTGGCCGTACTACGTCATGAACGGCCGAAAAGACGAGAGCAACACGGAGCAGACGCTACGACGTACTACATTGTAGTGTCTGGTCCGCCTCGCATGGAGGCGAACCGCGATTCCCGGTAAGCAGCTTCTTCATCGGCAGCGCGAACCTCCTTCGGTCTCCCCATGTCTGCGTCTCGCGCCGCCAGGGTTGCCGTTGGGTGGACATGAAAAGGCGCCAGAACTCACGCCAAAAGTAGCCAAATTAGCCATGTCATTTGATATTATCGCCAAATTTCTAGCCAAATAGAACAGAAGCGGTATTATCAACAGAGCTTTTACTATTGATGAATGAATAGAACCATTTTGAATAAGTAAAACCACAAGTTTAAAAAAGAGCCATGGCGCCAACCGGAAATTTTCGTCGCAAACGGGGTCCAGAAGTAGCCAACTTGGCGCAAAGTAGCCACCAACGGCAACCCTGCGCGCCGCCGCCACGCGCCGGATTTATACACACCGAAGGAATTAATGCGCAGTTGGCCGTGACGACACCTTTGGCGCGACAGAGCGGTGGCGCGCAGTGTCTAGGCAGGCGGGCTGGTGGCGGAGCCGTGTATGGGCTAGCGATGCAGCTGCACATCTGTGCAACCGGTTGATAGGTAACGTGTGGGGACGTCATCGCTGCGCGGACGTTCTTTGTTCGTGTTGGACAAATCACGGCCGGCTGAAGCAGCTCCGCTGTTAAAGAAAGGTTGTTCTTCCGGTGCAACTCACATTTAGGCACTGCTCTACCTATGCTGCTAATCTGCTAGACTGAAGAAAGTGAGGTCACGTGTGAACGAAGAAATAACCGAAGCACTCGCGCTGTTCCTGCAATCCTCTGAGGCAGCTTGTTTCACCCTGCAGAGTTTGGGCGTTTATTTTAGTTTTGTTTGGAAAACTTAGTTTTAGCTGTTGGGTGTTACTCCATGCATCGCAGTAATTTTTAAGTGATAAATGAATGAATAATATCAAGTTTTATCAGAAATATTCTCGAATAATAAATTATTAAGAATATTAATTCAGTCACTAATATCTTCATTGAAAAGTGTGGGAACAAATTTTCTCACCCCCCCCCCCCTCATTTTTTTTCGAGTACCATGATCATGCGCATCTCAAAGTGCAAAGACCAAATGCTTATACCGAACCGAATTGTGCCTGCAGGGGTTAATTAGCCGCTAACGCAGACTGCCATAATTTTGACAGATTACGAAACATAAGCAACAGTGGGGTGATTTTCCCTAATGGCTTTTCCGTCCCCGATGCGAAACGACCGATTTTCATGTTCTTTCCTTTCCGATCAAGCAAATGACATCCCAGTTGGGACCGAATACGAAGGGGGGAGGGTGAGCTGCCGTTTATATTATTAACGAGTACGCACGCATAGCAGATGAGGTGCGGCGTCTAGCGCCACTCGTTAAACATAAACAAAACGTGCGAAGTTTAGCAAGCGTCGTGCTTCCGCCTCGGCGAAATCGTACAGCTTGACGGAAAGAGAGGAAGTGCTTAGCTGCGGGTGCTGTTTCCGGTTTCCCGAGGAAGGGGCGGAAGTAGGAAGCGGAGAGGGAAGGAACGCCTGTTATCTTCACAGATCGAAGGATGCTGCCACGGAGGCGTTAATTAAGGCAGAAGCGAAGGCACATCTGCATTCGCAGCACAGTTTGGAATCGCGCCAGAAGGGTCGAGATGTACGGATGCGAAACTTTGTAACCTCCAAGCTCCGCGAGAATGCTAATGAGATCCTAAGAAACTAATCGCTTTCTTTTGTTCTTTCGTTGGTTATGGTAACCGGGTTTTCCACTGCATACCGGGAATGGCTTTAGAAGTGAGTTATTGTGGAAGTTTCAGGATATTTTAGAAGCTTATAAAATAAGTGAGGCTAATCCAACTCATTATTTTGTCTGCTTGACTTACATTAGTCAGCTGACTTACTATTTCAACTCGGTTGGTCCCGAACTTTCCTAACCACATATCTTGCTTGATAGTTCATCTTCGTGCTTTCTCGAAATGGCTTTTCTTTTTTCTTTACAGCATACCAATGCCCATGTAGCTTTTTTTTTAGCAAACGTAATTGAATGCATTGACTAATTCAGTGGGGTTACTGTACTCGGTGTACTTAAGATGAAGTTTTGAACCGAGATAATCGAACGTAGACGTTCTAGATATTATAATCTGAAACAATCTTCACGCGCAGCGAGTAGTTATGCTCAAGTCAACATGAGCGGAACGCAATAGCGTAATCGGGCCACGTTCGTATCGCCTTCCCAATCGCTAGCCTGCCTTCGCTTCTCGGTGGAGACTTAAATCGTGCCGCAAGGAAAGCCAAAGTGTGGACACCCTCTGGCTCATATTTTTATTTGCATCTACCTCGAATGTTCGCTCACGGAAAACGCGCTGCTGTTTCGCTCACAACCAAAGACGCCGACACCGACACCGGAATACATGCGAAAGCGACCTCTTTAAAGCTATCGCTCTTCGGCCTTCCACTGATTGGCTGAAGCTCGGCGAGCAGCGCGCCCCCTGTTTCCGGTCCTTCTGCAACGTCATGATGGTTTCACAACTCTCGAGGCAAATGAGAGGGACGGAATGCGTTTTACCGCAACGAATGCTGCTCCAAGAGATCCGCTTTTGGACGCACATCTCAGGAGACCCTGCATGAACTGTAATCACGTTAGCCCTTGTATTATAGGTTTAACGCAGCCGTCCGCTTAAATTACCTGGAAGGTCGGTACGCATTCTCTGCATCGTTATCAAACATCTTAGCACGTTTACATGCAAGTTGATACTTTTCAAGCTTGTTTAAGTGGACCTGTTACCGTACTTTTCGTCTACTTTCTTTTTACGCTGGAAATGTGCTGGCGGGTTCGGTGTGTCGACGTGGTCCAAGAGCGCCATGACGTCACGGCACGCCGCTTTTTCGAGTTACTGAAGGCGCTCCGCCGAAGTGGACATGTCCACAAGATGAGTACCAGGGTTGCCGTTGGTGGTCACATTGCGCCAAATTGGCTACTTTTGGACCCCGTTGGCGACGAAAATTTCCAGTTGGCGCCATAGCTCTTTTTTAAACATGTGGTTTTACTTATTCAAAATGGTTTTATTTATTCACCCATAGTAAAGACTCTGTTGATAATACCGCTTCTGTTCTATTTGGCTAGAAATTTGGCGATAATATCAAATGACATGGCTACATTGGTTACTTTTGGCGTGACTTCTGGCGCCCTTTTCATGTCCACCCAACGGCAACCCTGATGAATACATCGAGAATAGGCTCCCCTGATCTCTGCAAGCAGCACTCACATTAAAGACGAACATGACTATAATAAAAGCGAGCCGTGGCTGTCACTGCATCACACATTGGTAGGAAGGGGCTGCGATTTCTTTTTGCCCGCGGCGTTCCAATGCCGAAAGTCGGGTATGACCCGACCACAGATAAACCACGTGCCTCGCAAAACGACGCAAAAAAGAGCGGCGCGTCCCTCTCGTAAAGCGGTGGGCCTGTCCGCGCGAGAGGCGCGTTAATGAGGTTGGCGGGCGGCAAGGGGTGGACAGCTCCGCGATGTCATCCACGAGGGGAGAAGTGACAAGCCCTAATGACGCCTGCCGAAGGAGAGGGAGAGGAAGAGAGAGAGAGTAAAATGGAATAAGTAGTGGGGGCGTCACGCGAAAATCGATTCCGCGCGAGCGTCGAGCCTGTGGGTACGACATAAAAAAGAGTTAAAACGTAAGAGGAGCACCCATGAACCAGGAGTTATTTCTCTGGCGTGCTGGCCACTTGAACGTTTGCACGTCAGCCGCCTCCAGCGATCATTTATGGTAGAGGCCGTGGTTACCAAAGCTCGAGGCTCGAAGATGGCTGGAAATCGGGGACATTTTGATGCTATTGCACGCAGGTTCTGCACATCGAAATGGATTTACGTGCGAAACACTGGCCGAGTTCAACTCGTTGAAGTAAATTAGCGCACATAAATGAATAAAAAAAACAATTAAACCCTCGACGTGCTGGCGTTTCAGTTTCTGGTATTTCTGGTGTTGTTCTTGTGTGTATAATATTCTGTTCATACCCATATGTGCGACATTTGGTAACCTCTGGATGTACATATACATATATTTTGTTTGTCATTAATTTCTATTTTTCATGCACTGTATCGAACCCTTCTAAAACTCCGGTAACAGTGGCTGCAGTGTCCAACAAACGAACGAGCAGGCAAACAAACAAACAAACAAACAAACAAACAAACAAACAAACAAACAAACAAACAAACAAACAAACAAACAAACAAACAAACAAACAAACAAACAAACAAGCAAGCAAGCAAGCAAGCAAGCAAGCAAGCAAACAAACAAACAAACAAACAAATTTAGAGCTCAGTTCCTCAGGACATAAATAAATATCTTGAGTCATGTCATTCCTTCTATTCGGAGGAGGATAAAACTTCATTATAAAAATCTGGCGGCCTCGGTATTGAGGGTACCAGGCCTAGGCGTCAGCCAGGAGCCCTTGGGTCCTGGCAGCGTCCTCGGCCCGTCAGATTGCCCAGAGCTGTTCCTCTGGATCTGTGCTGAGCAGCAGGCTCTCCCACTGCTCACCATCAGCGATTGCGCGACCCTCTCGGACTGCCTTTTGACAGGCCCACAGGATGTGATGTAGGACCACCCTTTCCTTACATAATTTACACCTGTCGGAGTACTGACCCGGGTAGAAGTGGCTATAGGCCACCGGGCGAGTACGTGTTTGTTTGAAGGAGGCGCCGGGCCACCAATGCTGCTATTCGTAGTGTTCAGTTATCCTAAGCACACACACGCACACAAAGTCGTATACGAAGTATCAGGCGATACGGTGTCTCCATGATAATCGACCCGCTTGCAAACTTCACAAATAAAATGAACCATGGGAAGTAAGAATGAAAAAAAGAAATTATCCACGCATCTCCACGAAGTGAATCATGACGAGTGGGTGAAGCTCTGGGTATCGTACCGGCAAGTAACCGTACGTTACCCGAGCGTTGCCCCATACAATGTAAATTGAGTGACATATATAGAAAAGTAAGTTTATTTCGCCTTCCAGTCATCTTAGGCAATTCAAGGAGGATTTAGAAAATTGCTGGAGTGGAGGATATGCCTCGAAAGTGAATCCAAGAACCCGCCGTCTTAACGGTGGCAAAATACCATTTTAATATTGGTAATCTGTTGGGACATATAGTGCTCGACGTGTGCCTTTGTGTTACAGGTTTCCTTGAGAAGGCTCAACATCTAGGCACATTTTAGTAGAAATCAACTCATCAATATCCTTCTCGATAGGTTATTTTCACCGGGAACAGCGATCTCTTACCTTATAATTAGCCTACGTCTACGTTGAAGTCTATTGTAAAACCTTTTTTTTTTTTTTGTGTCTCACATATGTTTCGACTATATTAACGGTTCTACACCATGACCACAACGGAATACAAGGCTAGGTCCTAAGGAGCTTCGCCCCTAAAAAAAAGAAAAGGCCGACTGCAATTCACAACGTAAGTGAGAAAAGCTGTCGCAACGATTGTTCTGCAAGTATCACTTCCAGAAGCAACTCGGCCGAGCCGTTACAAGGACGCACCACTCATCCCAAGAAGCAGCCGTGGCGCTCAAACAGCTTTCTTTGTGCTTTTACGTCGCTGCTTCACTTATTTCTCTTCCTCCGTGTGTTTCCGGGGCAATCTCCAACCGGTTTGTATTGGGTTTGGGGGATTTCCCGAGCTCTGTTTCGCTGTTCGACCACCAGCGATCCTGGGATTCTTCACTTACGCGGAAACGTGATTGTTTGTCCTTTTTCATCGTCTTGTTGTTATTGTGGCTGCTTGCTCATACTTAGACTAGCAGCAATGTTTGAGTATCGCTTCACGGCACGCGGATGTTTGAGGATCTTTCGTCGTCTAGAGCGTTTGTACGCGAAACAACATTGCTCTTAGTAAACTTCTAGTGATTTTGTTTTGTTTAAGTCTTTATCCTTTTCGCTTTTCAGTTGGGTTAGAAAACGTACATCGAATATCATAACATTTCACACATTGTGAGCTGGAGAGGTCTTACTTGATCTATTCAGGCCGAAAAAAAAAAACTCACAAGGGCCCCCGAGACATTTACCTAAAACGACCGGAAGGGGAACGCCATCTTCTTTTAGGGGCGAAGCACCTTAAGACCCCGCAATGTCCTTAAACCGCCGTCCGGCGTCTACAGCAGATGTAGCGCTGGTGCATGTGAACAAACCGAAACATCTGTGAACAACAAAATGGTTATCAAAAGGCTGTTAACCAGAACAAACAAAATAAAAAGCCGCAACACCGTAAAAACACCGACATTTATCCACCCATCAATCAAAGCATATACAGAACAAAAGGTTAACAAGAACAAAATAAAAGGCTGTTAACCAGAACAAACAAAATAAAAAAGCCGCAACACCGTAAAAACACCGACATTTATCCACCCATCAATCAAAGCATATACAGAACAAAAGGTTAACAAGAACAAAATAAAAGGCTGTTAACCAGAACAAAATAGAAGACCACGATTCATGATCCAATGCACACTGCTTCACCCCATCATCATCATTCACTTCGTTGAGATGCGTGGATTTTTTCTTCTTAGTCGATGTATTCATCCTCCCCCGCAATCCTCCGAAATATTTTTGCGCCACACGCGGCTTTCTTACTGCCACAAGGACTGGAGGCATTCGATACTTTCAGCACCTCGCCTGGTTTTGCATGGCCTCCGTGATCGGCCCACCTCTGACCAAACGACGTAGTCATCTGATGACGTCATCATGTGACTTCATGTTATGTGACGTTAGAATTACGTTACGATGGCATCGTGATGACTTCACAAGTGTTGGTGATCTGTGACGCCACGATGACGTCATCTCGTGATGTTTTGCATGGCCTCCGTGATCGTCCCACCTCTGAACAAACGACGTAGTCATCTGATGACGTCAACATGTGACGTCATGTTACGTGACGTTAGAATTACGTTACGATGGCATCATGATGACTTCACAAGTGTTGGGGATCTGTGACGTCATGATGACGTCATCACGTGATGTTTGTGCTTCACCCGTGCTTACGCCGACGCCGCCGGACGTCACCGGACGCCAGTGGTCAATTTTCGCATTTCATGAGGCATCCAAAGGCTTTAGTCTTAATAAGGCCAGTGACACCAAAGAACGGCCACTAACTTCACGGAAGATTCGTCGCTTTCTGCAAATCCTTTCCGGGCACGTGCATACGAGGATGTTTATTGCCTATTTTCGTCGGAATGCTCACAGCAAACCGTACCCTCGAGGCAGACTCACCTGCATGTGTCGGGGAAGAATCAAAATAAGTTCACATTCGTAGTGGGCCATCGCCTGTGTGACTGCAGTCGCGAAATTGCCTCCGCGCCACATCTCGCAGCGGAGGTCCACGACGACGCACCTCTCTACGCACCTCACCTTACCAATCACTGGGTGTATAGGGAGCTTTCTGTCCGCACTCTAGGGTCTTCGTTGTTCAAAATTAGGCACCCGTTCGGTTTCTCGGAAGATGACAAAAAAGAGACGGCAGAATCTGTAACCAGGTCTGGTTCACTACACCACTGCGCGTGCCGTATAATTCCAAGCAGACTTGGCAGTAACGAGAGAAAAGTAATTAAATTACATTTTTGCTATAATGAGTAAAACAAAGGATTAATTTTGTGGGCCGGTAATGTAGTAACGTAATGAATTACTTCGAGCGAGTAATTTCAAGGAAAGTTACTTTTTACATAAAACTTGAAAAAACAGCGCAAAGACAGGACGAAGGAAAGGTAACACAAGGACGGGCGCTGACTGCCAACTGAAATTTTTATTGACGAAACCAAGAATATATAGACACACGAAAGAGTGAAAAATGATTAGGTCATAATTTTTAGCCACGTGCTTGACGTCAAATAGCTGATTTCTTTTTCAAACAGATCGAGTGACGGAACGCTTAGGAATCGATCGCCCCCTTTGGTGGATGGCAAAGGCCTCGACTATCTCCCGCGCGCGCCTTTGACGATAGCCTTTGAGGATGGTGACGGCAGACAGACTTGGGGGTGCGCCCATGCCAGGCACAATGAGTGGCTAGATTGCTACCGAACACCATGGTCTTTAATGAATTGGCATGTTCGCGAAGCCTCTCATTGATGCACGACCCAGTCTGTCCCTCGTACACACTGCCGCACGAGCACAGAATTTCATACACGACACATGTCAAGTACGCGATGAATGGCTTGGCGTGCTTTTCCAACAGCTTGCTCTGCTTCCTCCCTTTTCGTTCACACGTGTGAAATGTCTCAGGATTCGCGCTCGATGACCTGCGATTTCCTTTAATACATTCAAAAGTATTATATCTAAATTCAAAGGTCTTCTTTGAAATAACTGTTTGAAAAGAACTGATTTTTATCTCCGCAAGGTGCATGAGAAATTAATTTAGTTTTTTTTTAGAAAGCTCGGTACCATGTCTCGTAAAACGCAATGCGCAATAAAGAAAGTGTTCCTCCTTAATATGCTTAGAACAAAGTTTTCTCTAGAGAATGATGACAGGCTTTGCACTTGAAATAGCTTTTATCAATGTTTGCGCTTCCTGAAGTATCTGATGCGGTCTTTCAAATGAAAATTGTGGTCCATATTGGGGACTGCTTTTTGCAGATAGATTACCTTTAGTGAAAGCTTACATATTATAGTGACCGATTTTAAGGAAGTGGTACTGTAAACGCAAACACAGTACATACTTCAGCAGTCCATAGTAGCACGGGACAACTTCCAAGCACACCGTATATAGTGATAGCTATTCACCCAACCTAAACTTTTTACGGCTATATAACCGCATAATATTATGTGGCTTGCCCGAGGGGAACTGTACACTTATGTTCGCCAGATTGTGTACAAAATAAAAGTAAACGAAAAAGAGGGACGCGCAGAATAGCGCCTTAAAGCAAACTGCGGTTGTTAAACCTCGCTGTCTTTTTTTTTTTCGATTATGATTTCTTTTATTTTTTTTTAATGACCGGATAAATGGTGCTGCGAACTGACGATAAAGCTGAAGTAGCAGAAGTGCGGCTTTCAATGCAAGGAGATAAGAACGCTTACTTTTCACTGAAACTTCAGCTGCGGAGGAGAACTTTCCAAAATGGCAATTCGAAACTTTCCGGAACACCGATAAAAGCCTCTTCGGGAGGAAACACCGTTTACTATATTTCCTTTTTTTATACAGCGCTGATGGTAGTTTACTTTGACTCAGCTAGAGAGGTTATTTAACTTTCAAAAGTGTGAGCCATGGAGTCTTCACGTCTTTAAAGCGAAAGCTTATGCTACCCCAGCAAATGCGCAAGTGAATTCCGGCAACAGCCCCAACATGAGTGAATAAAAAATCAGTCATGTTATGACGTCATCATACGATTCAAAATGACGTCACAAGTCTTTGCAAACTTCTAACGTTATCATGACTCACTATTACGTCGCATAACGTGACGTCAAAATTTCACGCCAGCTCATGACATACTCACATGGTCAAAGGTACACTAATCCCGGAGGCACTACGAGAGCATGTGAGGTGCAGAAGGCTTCCAATTCCTCTGATCACGGAGGCCGTGCGAAACCACATTGGACGAAGGAAGCTTTCGAGGTGGGGGGGGGGGTGGGGGTGAATCAATGCTATTGACTGAGAATGAAGAAACGAACAAGGTGGCTTTCACCCTTAAGTCTTCTCAAACAAATGCATTTGGGACCGTGTTATTATGTATATATATTTTTTTTTGTTACAGCCGGCGTTCATGTTACACTGTATGACACCACTCTGCTCCCTGTTCTCAGCAATATCGGCTCTTTTATTACGCGATATCCTATCCATGGAAGCAGGTTAACTTTAACGACATGTGCTCAGACTCCGATTCTCGTACGCCTCACTCGTAACAACCCTTTCTTGCAGTGCTAGCAAATTAGGTGTTCCTCAAAGACCATCAATGCTGTGCACCCTACGGAACTCGTACTAATGATCAGGGTTGCCGTTGGTGGCTACTTCGCGCCAAATTGGCTACTTTTGGACCACGTTGGCGACGAAAATGTCCAGTTGGCGCCATGGCTCTTTCTTAAACTTGTGGTTTTACTTACTCAAAATGGTTTTATTTATTCATCAATAGTAAAGACTCTGTTGATAATACCGTTCTGTGCTATTTGGCTAGAAATTCGGCGATAATATCAAATGGCATGGCTACTTTTGGCTGCTTTTAGCGTGAGTTCTGGCGCCTTTTCATGTCCACCCAACGGCAACCCTGCTAATGATCTTCCCCTTCTTCCTCCCATGCTGCGTGCTCTCGGTTACGCGCAGAGAATTAGGTACGAGCGATCAGAGCTGAAATATTGCCTCATCGATTCCCATTTCCGCGAGAGTATCGATTCCCGGAGCTACACAGGCGGTAATCGGCGACAGTCTCACGCGCTGTTGCCACTGAATCACCCGTCCGAGCTGAAAGAAAATCAGAGTGGATGGAACGAGGCTATGTCTCATCGCTAAGCAGACAAGTGCAAAGACTCTCGAAGTGGTTGAGTGCCTCTTTTTAAGCGCAGAGCACTTTAGGGGGGACGGGCTGTAGTATGCTCTCGTATGCTGTCATTGCATGATGTGGTAGCTTGGTGCACAGCCTCCTAGATTTTCCTTGCCTGCCGGATTAGCGCGAAAAGGCCGTCGTCTACGGAGGCGCCACTTACGTAGAGAGAGTCACCATATTGAAGGGAAGCGACAAGCGCCATGAGGCAGTAGGCAACCATGTCAAGGGCGGAACTGCATTGCAGCCACGATTGCAGCAGCAGCCGATTGAAGTTGTCCGTGCTCTCGTGACAATAGCGGTTTGGAGTGGTGGTTGCGGGTGGTAGCAGACGGTTTTTTTTTTGAAAGCCGCAGAAGTGAAAACATCGTTGACATCGTTGTGAATGTTTCACTGCCTTCTCTGAGTTTTTCATCGCAGCTGTATCGCCGAAAATGCAAAGTTTATTTCCACGAAGTCAAGATTTCACACAGGAGCACTGAAATAATGTAAGTATTCGCTATTGGAGCGGATTAAATAGGATTGAATAGTACAGTGAAGTTCGCTACGACTGTGTCGCCGTTACACTTCCTTTTTTATATAGCTGAAAGTTCAATATGTGCGCTGACATCGTACTTCTTGCATACAGCGCATTCAATTAACGTGCGATTGTAGTTTACGATTGCATATATGCCGCTCTTTGAAGCATTCATTGTGCGCATAGGCGAAGTTATGTTTTGTAAAGCGTAATAGGGTGCAAAATGCGTCGGTTCATTAGCAGTCCGTTTACAGTTACTGTAAAAAAAATGTTCTTGTATATGATTTTAAGAAAATGGAGAGACAAACAATACTGTTCTTATATTTTTCAGAGCAAGAAGGCATACTGTGGTGTGCCCAGCTGGAAGTCGGATGGGGAAAAAAAAGTGCTGGGTGTATCTGTAAAGCACTTTTCGTGGTTCCGGCTTAGAAAAGTTATTCGAGAACGACGTCAACACCATATCAATAAAACTCGTCAGATAAGTCCGTGAGTTCGTGTGCACAAATCATCAGTCATTATTTGAACGGAGTAACTTCGACGACCGACGTTATTGCAATAAAGGATTATTTATACAAGTGGTCGTGTCGCAATTTATTTCTTGATTACGATGACGAGCGATGGTTCTTTTACTTTTTATAGCACTAAAAAATTGCGTGTGTTTCAAATTTTCAAAAGTGACGTCGCACTATAGTGTGGTGCATCTGTCGAGGACCATAGCAATAATAATAACATGTGGGGTTTCATGCGCAAAAACCACGACATGATTGTAAGATTGAGTAAGACTTGTTGTTGGGCGAGTTGGTTAACATCTATCGGGTACATAATAGCTCAAACTTGGAAAAACACAGATTTGAGAAAAGAAGTAGGAGGGAGCAGAAAGGTCGGGCGCCCGACCTTTCTGCTCCCTCCTACTTCTTTTTTCAAATCTGTGTTTTTTCCAAGTTTGCGCTATTATGTACCCGATGATTGTAAGAGTCGCCGTAGTGAGGGAACTGCGAATTAATTTTCACTCATAGTGTCCGTCATAATGCAGCTGAACCTAAGTTCACGTTTCTTTTCTATTTTTACTTCTCCCGTCGCGGCCTAGAACTGAATAGTTCGTTCAATGCGCAATTTTCGGAAATGGACAGGGTATTTTTTTTTTTTTTGGGGGGGGGGGGAAGGGGACTGATCACATTATGACCGGCAAAAAAAATTATTTCATCCTGATGCCAAACATCACAGTCACTCACACTTTGTTTCACAATCACCTACACACGATTGTGGGATCGTCACTCGTACGAGCGCACATACTCGCGAACTTTCAAAAAGCGCGCCTTAAGCGTGCCTTAATACGTAAGTGGCGCCCCCCTTCAAATTTTCGCCAACGACTGCTTAAACTTGCTAAATTGATAGTACAGTAACATACTATTGCATTTACACGGTTTTAATACTTTTCAGATAGTCTTTTGTTGCAAATAATAACCAAAAATGCAAAAACTTTCCTCAAGACAACCCTACGTGAGTGGCGCCACCGCCACAGTTCCGACGACGGCCGCTTCCCATGTGATCGCCGATAATCCGGCAGGCAAGGAAAATCTAGGAGGCTGTGCTTGGTGTAACGCAGGCAAAACCACGAATAGCATAGCCATCTGTAGCATATAGCAGGCTGCAGAGCGAGGGGTCGCTGGTTCGAATCCCCGGTCAGGTGGTTTGGAATTTTTTTCTACTGATTTATTTTTCTTTATGCCTTCTTTATATATACACATACATATACATATCCGGGACATGATGGTGTTGACAGACAGTGACGGTGACGGCGAAAATCAGCCGAGAGTGTCCATTTAATTGCTATCGCAATAAAATATAGTAAGAAAAATAAAAAAGAGTGAGAAAGAGAAAGAAATAGATGAACAGAGAGGAAGAAATAAATAGAACTAAAGAGAGAGAAAAAAAAAGACGAGAAAAAACGGAAAAAGAGAGAAATATAGAGGGAGGAAAGAAAGAAGGCTGCCCAGCTACGCACTTCCTTCAGGCTTGCTGCCACTAGTGAGAAGCTGCCTCAATTTTTTTTTCTTTAATCTGCTTCACAACTGTCTTTGGTGGCGGGTCAAAGGCATTTACATTCTGAAGAATAACGCGGTCACTGGTTCAATAACGTGATACACAATATGTTGAATTTTTGCACCGACTACGCAATATAAGGATGAACTTGTAGTGCTAGAATTCCGACTTGAAATATACCTGTTGACGTTAAATGTAATTCCATCGCCCACTTTTGTTTAAAAGTATTCATTAAGTCTTCGTTTGGTTCGTCATTCTAAAATCCATATTTTTGCCTTCTTTTTCTTTTGTAGACAGTTCTTAGTCAATATAGTCTGTATTGTATGTATCTTTTCAAGGGTATTTTTTGAATGGACGCCAACTTGTCAATGGTTGGTATCGAAGCATTTGCCCATAATTCTGCGCAATTTTCTTCTTACGATGATGAGTTCCTTCAGTATATACGAAAGCTTTTATGTAATGATTGGCATGACATCTCGCTAGATACCTTATATTTCACAAACGCTTCTGTTGGTCAGGTCCACTGGGTTCACTGCTTCATATTCAGGATGGTCCGGTGCCTTATGAGAGACAAAATTTAGGGGAATGACCAGTTCAGCAATGGTCTTTAAAAGTTGTGACTTGCGCACATTTTGGAGACAGCTAAACGTTCCTCGACAACCTACAATAGGGACATTATTAAGGGAAAGCTAAGGGTTCTTCCTAATGGTGTCTAAGCAAGAACGTGTTTGATGGTTAGGTGAAGTTTTAAGCTTTTTCTCGAGACGACGTTGACGATGGCGTGAGTTCTATGCACAAAAACTGAAGGGCACTTTGTAAATTCCAAAGTGTGTTCGGCGAACGCCTGTGCCCATTGAGACGGGGTTGGTCAGAATGGAACGCGATGCGCGCGTCTCCCTTCTTGCGTGATTGGATGCGCTCGGCACAGCGACGCTACGCAAGCTAAGTGCGAGCGCTGTAGACGCTGTAGAGTCGGACGCGAGGCGCGAGCGGCGCCTGTAGGCGCGCCCCGGCTGCCACCTGGCACCGTGCCAGGGCACGGACGGACGGATGGACGTGAGCATTAGACATTAAAGGCTTTCGCCTTAATAGAGCACCCAGGCCGATTTTGCTGCCGAGATCTGTTACACAGCAATGGTTGGCCGGTAGACGATAGTGGGATACCACTTAAACAAATATCAAAGCGTAACCACAAACATGTGTTCGTGATTTCGACGAAATCGCAGCGATCTGCCAGACGCAATCCGGGCTCCTAATGTAACGCTCCCACTCGGCACCCCTCTCTCCTCATAACGAAATGCTCTCCACCGTATGGATCTGCCCACGTAATGTAACCATACTTGTGCACGTTACAGAAAGTAAGTGACCGATTACAATTACAATTACTTCCTTTAAGATGTGATTGATTACAGTGGTCAATTGCAGGCCCAGAAAAGTAAGTGAGCAATTACAAAAATATAATTGATTGCTTTTTCGTTACTTTCCTTCAAAATTTCATTGTCGTAACACAAAAACAGGAGTTTACTCAAACTACAACGAACTACTGTAACTTGCATGTTAGAGAGAAGGCTGGAGGCGTGCTTGAAGGCTGCTGGGTGGGAGGCTTACTTTGGCTTCTGTGGTGTAATGTTACACGTTGTTAACTTTCAAGAGGAGTTGCTTTTCAATGTTGTCGTCGCTGATTCTTCCAAGTTTTCTCGTTAAGAGGTCAGCTGCTACAGTAAACACTCTCTCAATGCTTGCGTTGGAAAGAAGGGCGGTATTGTAACGTAGGAAAACTTTGCACATTAATGTAGTTGCGCGGTGCTTCGATGCTAGTGTCCACGTCTTCTATGAAGCATCGCGCATCGCTCTTGCTTGCGCTCAGGTGAGATCTTGCAGGCAAGGCCAAAGAAGGTGTGAAAAAATCGACTCTGTTGAGACCCCCCCCCCCCCCCCCCTCGTCAGACAAGACGGAGGGTTCTACGGTCTCACATTTTTCGGGAAGAGAGCTGCTGCCGAAGGCTGGTTACAACTTGATTTTGGAAAAAAAGAAAGTATTAGATTACCGGTAATCAATTACAAAAAAATGCAATTGATTTACCCAGACCATTATACTCCCGAAAAAGTAGTCGATCATCTTACCAAATTTGAAGAAAATGTAATCATTTAAAAGTTATTTATTACTCGTAACGCGTTACGTACAGCCATCAACACGTTTAACCCGAACGCTCTGCCGCGTGGCCTCGACCCGCATCTACTGACGCCAGCGC